>CAUYON010017142.1:0-26347 GCA_963573935.1 Arctocebus calabarensis
GAAAGAACTCAAGTGGGGAGAGAGAATCTCTCTCTGTTTCTCTCCCGGTCTTTCCCCATCTCCTCCTTTAGGCCTTTAGTCTCAGGGCATATATAGGTGTATGGGTTCCTTGGCCAGGAAACGAATGAATACAGTCCCTTCTGGCTGAAGATTTTTTTTAATACCCCTTTTTTACTAGTTCAATGTTTAACTCCCTTGAAAGACTAATTTTGGGAATCTACCCTTTTTCTACTGATCTTAAATAAAACTGTCCTTAAGACTATCCGAGATCTCTAAATTCAGTCAACAAAAGAAGGCAAAAAGGGTAGAGAAGGCACCCCGCTTCCTAATTGCTACAGCTCTAAAGTGACACACTTTATTCTCATCCTCATTCAACTTGCAAGAATAAATCACATGTTCCCATATAGATGTCAGGGGCTGGGAAATGCAGTCCCTAATGAACAATCCCTGCCCAGTGATGTCTCTATACATGGAAGGAAAGCATCATGTTTTGAAGAACATCTAGCATCTCAGTGACAGAATACCTTTATTCTTTTATAGTTCATATCATAATCAAAGGATAGAGATAATCCAAAAGTAGATTGCATTACAGGTGTCCTCACATCTAGAGGTTTAAACATTTTTTTTTCTCTTTTCCCATTTCTTGGCTTTTTTTTCTTTGTCATTGGCTTCCTTCTTAGGCTAGTTGTCCCCAAATGCTGGCCACAATGATCAAAAGAAGCTTAGATGGCAAGATCTTTAGAATAAGCAATCTCAAAAGAAAAAAGCAATTAAAACATTGCTCTCTCTTTCTCTCATCGTATTCATAGCAATCTTGGAAAACTGATTGATCTTACTTGAAACTCATGCTCATCATTGAACAAATCAGCATGTAGAGGAGTGAGGGTGCAATGGCCAGCCTCTCCCACGGCTGAAGGGGTAGAATTTACTGCTCAACAGGACTTTGGGAAGGGAAAGTTATTAGATATGTAAGAAAGTACCAAGTTATGACAGTGAGTAAGAACAGAATGTAAACAGAGGCAGAACCTCTGAATTTTATTATTATTCTTTGTTTCTATCATTGCCACTTCTCTTCTAACTTTTAACAACACAGATATGCCAGTCTATTTCTGATTGTTTATAAAAAGAAAACTATTGTCCTTATTTCCTCTCATTATACCAAGAATTTTCTAGGTTAAAGACCATATCACTCTTTTTTAATACTTTAACTAAATAATGAGGTATTACATAAAAATAAACATAGACAAATATTTTGATAAAAAGATCATCTAAACTACTATAAAATAATATTAGATTGTATTTACTTTTACTCTGTGGGACAGCATTTTTTTTTTTTTTTTTGGCTTTTAAGTTGTCTTTTCACATTTGTTGCTTTTGTCTTCTATGAAGACAGCATGTGTCTCAAGGCATCAGGAAGGTTGGAAATATGAACTGTTGTCTGGTGCCAGACCTCTCACTTTTTGAAATCTATACTATTTGAATAGTAACTCGTTGAAGCATTTATTTATTCAAGAAAAATTATTAATACTATTAAATATTAGCATCTAAGATATGCCATGGCACTGGGCTAGTCCCAAGGAGATGAGGCCATGTACAAAACACACCCCCTACCTTCCCAATACTCACAGCTTGCCAGACGAGACACAATTCAGTAATTAACAACAGAGAGGGATGACTCTTGTAAAAGAGGACCCACAGGGGTTATGGTCCCAAACAACTGCAGACCACATCTTATATAAGAATGCAGTATGTACTAGTTTCCTAGGGCAACCACAAGAAATTATAAGTTTGGTGGCTTAACCAACAGAAATTTATTCTCTTACAGTTCTGGAGGCCTGAGTTTAAGCCTCCTCTAGAGGGTCTGCGGGAAAGCCTATGCAAGCCTGTGCTTCCTGCTTCCTCTGGCTTCTGGTGGTGGTGGCTTCCTTGGCTTACAGCCATATCACTCCAGTCTCTACTTTCTTTTTGTGGTCTTCTCCTTTGGATGACTTATCTTCATGTGCCTCTTATTTGTCATTGGATTTAAAGTCCACTTGGATAATCCAGGATGATCTTTGCATCTCAAGATCCTTAATTTAACTACATCTACAAAGACTCTTTCTCCAAATAACATAGCATTCATAGTTCCAGGGGTTAAGAAGTGAACATGTCTTAGAGGGCCACCATTCAGCCACTGCAGAGACCTTACCTTCCTGAAGCCCGGCACTGGGAAAGCTGAGGCCTAAGGGGTGAGTAAGTATCTGGGGAATAGAGTTTGGAGTACTCCAGACTGGGAACAGCATGTTCAAAGCCACAGGCAAAAACATGGTGCAATCAGGGAACAGAGAGAAGTTCCTATTTGGCTTTAGCCCCAAGCACTATGGAAATAAAACAGAGACAAGGATGGAGAGGGAGGCAGGAGCCAAACTGCATGTGAGCCACACAGAGGACTTTTGAGCTGATCTTTGGGCAATGGGAAGTCACAGAATGTTGCAAGAAGAGGAGAGATATAATCAAATATGCACTTTTGGAAGATCTCTGGCTTGTATATGGAAAATGGATTAAGAGAAACCCTAAAGTGGAAGCAGAGGACTAGTGAGGAAGTTGCTACCATAGTCTGGGAGAAAGAGTGAAACGGCCAGGGGAAGGACAGGAAGAACTGTTTCTATCTACACAGATCCAAGAGCTACTTAAGGTAGAACTGGCAGAACATGCTGATGGATTGGACCAGGAGAGGGGAGAAGGGTGTGTCAGGAACAGCTTGCAGGTTCCCAGGCAACCCCGAATGTTTTGAGCAAACCACCAGAGCTGGGGGAGGTGTGCAGCAGAACCTCCCTCACGCCGCTCAGACTCGGACTTCTGTCCTACAAGACTGTGACACAACACACTTCTGTTGTTCAAGCTACTCAGTTTACGGTACCTGGTTGGCAGCCTTGGCAAACTAACACCCCGAGACACTGGGTGGTTCCATCAGGACTCTAGGGAGAAGGAGCAGCTGATGGGAACTGACACTTTAAACTCACCAACTGAAGTAATTTCCCAGCCACACATCAAAAACGTGTCTTTCTTCATCCAAAATTGGGATAATATATAACTTATAGCAAAATCAGTTCCCAAATGATCAAGCAGCTAAACCATTTAAGTAAATCAAGGTTACGATGTCACTTGAAAACAAATTAGGGGCAAAGTTTAGAGAGAAAAAAACCCTAACCTCATTACTTTCTACCCACCAGCAAAGAAATCGTTCCTGTCTTGGTCATTATTTGAAGAGATAGGCTTATGAAATATTCTGATATCTGCTTCAAATGGGATGCTAACAATTTTGAACCACCCAAAATTACTTCACCTATGTAATCTTCCAAGTAAGTAAGATATATTAGTATTATAAAACATCAGTGCTTAGCTTCATAGCTGGCCACAGGATATAAACTCAATAACTATTTATTGGATAAGAAGTGAATTGTGCCAGTATCAAACATTAACATCAGAAATTTATGTTGAAAATTACCTAGACTAGTAGTTTTTGGAAAATTTTTAGATACAAAACTTCTTATTTAAAGACACCTTCCATGAAGACCAATATAGAAAACTGATGAAAGAGAACTGTGCTGGGGGAAGCACCGTTAGAGCTTCATTGTCCTGATACTCCACACTCTCCCGCCTCATCAACCAGCAAGACTGAAGCAGAAGTCCTGGGCTCCAAGACGACGTTTTGGAAAAGTTCTAAATCGAGTTCCAGCTAAACATGGCAGATTGTTACCTTTGAAACTCCTCCCAAATCTCACTAACAGGATAACAAAGAACTTTGATTTTTTAAAAAAATGATATCCCACAAGGGCCAAGAGGAAAGTAGAGTACCTAAAAGATCTTAGCAATTTTTTTTGGAACAATTGTCAGTGAAGGAGTGGCATCTGATCTAGCAGAAGGGAGGACATCACTAGCTAAGTTGGCAAAAGACACACCAATTTGCAGGCAGAGCCCAGAAAGATGCAGGACCAGGGTCCACCCTGGAGCCCCCCCTGGAACTATAGAAGGTAGAGTGAAGTACAGGACCTGAAACAGTGTTTGGTTGAAATCAGTGGACAGAGCCATAGAATCTGCAGGTGTGCTATACACTCCCAGCCAGGTGACTATACCTCTTCAGGAGAACAGAGGGGTTGCCCCCAGAAAACAAGCAGCCAGTCTGAATATCTCAGCCTTCCAGACAGAAGATTAAAGAATTCAGCTCATGAGAAACTGAATGAGCCAGAACAAAGATCTCTGCTGCATGTTGACATTTGGAGGTCTCTCAGCTGAAGGGCTTGATCTCTGCCCACTCACCTGAAGGTAAATTTATTTAAAATTATGCAAGAAAAAATTTATGTAAGGAAATTTCTCAAACTGAAGAATTTAGGTCTCCCAATTTGAGCAGGTTCTTGAAATGCTCAGAAAAAATAAAAAGGTGTTTTAATTGTTTCAAAGAAAGACCAATGTCAAGATTTATCAAATGGAAATTGCACAGCACTGAAGATAAAGGAAAAAAATCTAAAAGCCTCTAGAGATTTTTAAAAAATATACAGCCAAGAAGCCAATGAAGAAATGCCTTCAAAATCAAGAGGAAAAGAAATTGATTTTTTATTTAAATTCTATACCAATCCAAATAATAAATCAAGTATAAAAGTAGAATAAAGATGGTCTCAAATGACTAAGGATTTTTTTTAAATTTAATAGTGGGATTATCCTAGAAAACAATAGTGTAGCCATATTGTGTTTCCCTTGGGTCTTGTTTTCTTCCCAACCCTTGGGATTGGCCACATCCTTCCTCCTTGCTGAGCTGTGCTATTTCTTCCCTTCAACACCCAAGGTCATATGACTACATAAAAGCAGATTGCCCCAGAGGGCGTCCACTAGAGGCCCAGGCCAAACCAACAGGATAATGAAAGTTGGCAAGAAGAAAAGAAGAAAGATCTTAAAAAGATACTCTTAATTAGGTGATTCAAAACAGCTAGGCTATGTATTGACTCAATTCCAGGGTGCTGTGGTTTCCAGTTATAACTCTCAGATAGGTACAGTTTTACTGTGCTTGGTAAAGAAGGTTAATATAATCTGGTAGCAAACTTCATGAGATGATGATGATACTGACCTATATAGATTTTAAGATGAAAGAAAGTAAATGAACGGCAGCACCCATCTAATAGTGAGCCTGAATCTTCCAGAGTGGTTGATGAAAATACCAAGTACCTTGTGATTAGACTGATTTTGTTATTTTGTTTTCCACATACACACAGAGTTTTTAGTAAAATAATGAAAAAGAGGGCACAATTTCCTTCAGACAAATATATAAGTTAGGAACCCTATGCAATAAACAGGAGGATTGAATCTGTCTTCATATCAAAGTTACCTCCTTCTAGAATGTGTAAACCATGTGCAAAGACAAATCTGTGGTGGAGATTTTACAATCAAAATTGTATTCCTTTAGTGTAAGACTGTGAACCCTGTTAAAATGTAATTACTCCATGAAATAGCAGTGCACGAAACTGTGAGAAGTTGTTGAAGGCTTGCTGTGACCAAGTTTAGAACCTTTAAAAAACATGCTTGTAGAGTGCAAGAAGGGGCCACAGACCAGGAAGTCAGCCCCACGCAGACGCATGTCAGAGGCAGACATCCCAGGGTCTCGGGCATTTCAGTTGGCCTTGTAGTTATCTGCATATTGCGTGTCCATTCATTTAATAGATATTAGTTACATGCATAAATTATACCACATACTATTTTAGGATCTCAGGACATCAGTGAATCCAATATATAGAGACCCCTGCCCTCACAGAGTTTATTTTTTATCAGCAAGAGACAGAAAGTAACCTCTAACCATAGTGTGAAATTCAACTTTCTAGTATCTTAGAAGTTGGTAAATTGCTATAGAAAAGAAGAAGAGAAGCAAAGTGGTGTCAAAGGATTAGCCACACCAAGGTGGTAGAGACAGGTTCTAAATTTAAATAAGGAGGGTGGTTTGCATTCTTAAATAGCAATTCAGTTAAGAGTCCACTGCATATGTAATTAGGTACCAAGTTTAAAAACTATAATGTGCATCTGTGATAACTACCAGACACTGAAAATTCACATATGGGCTAAGAGGTAGTGAAGGCGTTCACCATCTGTATATAGGTGCTTAGACAACATTGCATCATCTCCTTCATTGTCTTATGCGTGCAAGGGACATGCTAAATTTCACAATCAAAAGCAAAGGAAAATATGTCTGTTTGAGCTGTGACAGCCCTTCCTCTGCTCTCCATCTGTAGGCTCACATGTGCACAGATCACCCTTAGTTTATTGGATGTTTCTTTCACCAACACATGAAGATGTTTAAATATTTGAATTAAACATACTGTTATAAGACAATGGTCCTTACAAGTGTTGAGAGTGTTGTGATCTACCTCCTACTGAAAGAATCAAAGCACGTGAAAGCATTGCTTAGTAAGCCCTTCCTTTCTCAGCATTACTTGGTAATTGAAGAGCATTGAAAGTTATAAGGGAGGAACACCCCTGAAAATCACACAGAAGAGCAAGAATTCAAGTCAAGATTATTTTATCCTCTATGGATCAAACTATACCTTGAGATTTGTTTTGTGTTGGCTTTGGGTCTCAAATCACTCATTCATTAAACACACGTTAACAAAACCTATGTGCCAGGGTTAGGAAATAAAAGAAAGAAATCAGCAGAGCATTTATGATCTCACCAATGTAATTACTGAATAAAGTTGAACAACTACTGAAGTAAATCCTTAAGTGAGATTTCATATCCTGCAAACGTGCAGCAATGGTTTAGACAAAACTTAACTGGGGAACAGATGGCTTTTGGCTTCAAGTGTTTTGAGCTTGAGTAGCCTTGAGACACCTATGGTAAGCATTTCTTATTGGGAGGGAGGGTGCGCTGCCCAATAGCCAGTTCTAATCCTTGTGTGGTGAAAATGCCCTATCTGTGTTGGAGTCAGCTAGATCCGCTCTCTGCTTGGGGCATAAGCACCTGATCCAGGATCAGTCAATGGGATATTCCAAATGGAGACTCTGAAACTTGTGTGACGCCAGGAAGGTGGCCAGGTGGAGTCAGCCCATCACATTCAGGACACAGGCACAGTGATAGAGGCAGAGGCAGCAGGAGTGACACCACCACCCAGGGTCATGGCAGTAGTGACGGCAGCAGTAGTGTGTGTCGGCAGAGCTTAACTCTGCCTCCCCGATGATGGTGTGTTCTGGTCCTTACGTTTGTCTCTGCAACCTCACCCAGAATTCTAAAGCTCCCAGATGTTCTATGATAGATTCACTTTCTGTTCAAGCCACCCTGGGTTGTTTCCTTCCTGACCAAGAAACTTAATTGATAATATCATGTAAAGCCTGAATGATTATTAATCCCTTCATCTTACGAAAGAGAAGAGAAAGACTCTCAGAGAGGTTGTGACTTTATCTGAGTTACCCAACAGCATGGTGTTGTGAATGCCATGAACACCAGGACTTGAATACTGAAGAGATTTTTGAAAATGTATATGTGGAATTCAGGAGTTTAGGATAAATTTGGTTGGGTAACACTACCATTTGAGTGCATGCAGGGACCAAAGGAGAGAGCTGAGAACTGAACTTTCAGGAAAATTTGCTTTTAAGAAGTGAATTTAAAATAGAGAGGGGAGACCACAGAGATCTAGGAAGAAGACGAGATGGTATTACAAAAAAGAACAGGAGTATAGAGCCATTGAAAACAAAGTACAGAGAGTGACTGTATGGAGAATGATTGTTGAGCAGGTGACCCGGTCAATAGACTCAGAATTGAGAGAGAATTAATCTGCTAACGATGAGTTCATTTGAAAATTAAGATATTTTTAAGACAGAGGTCCTTAGACACTAAAGTGAAGGCCAGCTTGCAAGGAGGATATAAGCATATAAAGACAGTGAGTGTTAACTTCCTTAGTGTTAAAGAAGAAATAAGATTGTATGTATGTTAAGCAATAAAGGAGTAAGGGACAGATGTTTGTGTAAGATGAGTGATTGAACATCACAGAAAAGGAACAAAGGTCAAAGGGACAGGACAAGGAATGACACAAGGTTTCTGTTGACTCCTTGGCTTTATACCTCTGCCTTCCTTCAGACTTTGATGGCTGGTTGAACATCCTGGAGTTGAAAGACTTCATGTAGTCCTGATCTTAGCCCATTATATGGAAGCCATATCTTCCATATTTGGCTCAATTGCTGCCATTGTTTATTACGTACTACCACATAGTAAAGATCTAGAATGTTTTTCTTTTAATAGACACAGATACATTCACCAACAGCAGGCTTGAGCTACACTCTGAAGGCAATTGTCTCAATAAGTCAAGGCAGGGAAGGTTAGTTTCCTGGTTCACCTGACTGTTCTATGTCCACGTATGGAATTTGGATGGATTTTGAGGGTATGACACTATTGGTTTCATTTTACAGATGTTATACTGAATATTCACTGAGTAAAAACCTAATAGGCTCACCCACTGTCCCCAGGTAACTTCACTGCAGCAACTGTGGTAACATGGCATTGTCTGGAAAGAAAAATCTTGAGCCACTCACAGATCTCGCAAAAGTCATTCTTTTTGCTAGTATGTGCTTATAAAGATAAAGCTCACAATTTTCAGGTACTCTGGCATAAGGGGGTACAGGTATTATAA
The DNA here is from genome assembly GCA_963573935.1 of Arctocebus calabarensis. Classification (NCBI taxonomy): domain Eukaryota; kingdom Metazoa; phylum Chordata; class Mammalia; order Primates; family Lorisidae; genus Arctocebus; species Arctocebus calabarensis. Next base: position 8,643 of record CAUYON010017142.1, read on the forward strand.
AATTCTCTTCCCGTTGACACTCTGGCTGTACCCTGCATGTATCAGGCTTCAGAGACCGATGAGGTTGAATTCTTTACCAGTCTTCAAAATATTCGCTCCAATCATATGCCTCAAATATAATCTCCATTCGCTAGCTCTGTGATCTTAGATAAGTTCATTAACCTTTCAGAGACCAAGTCTTTCCATCTATGAAATGTTTAAATGTTCATACAGATGAGAGGATCTTGAGAAGGTGAAATAGAACATGCAGAACACTGAGCCAAAGTTCTTAATAAACAATAGTCTTTCTCTCTCACTTTCTGCAAACTTCAAGCTGTAATTTATTTTATAATTAATAATTATAGGACATTCATGTGCATGGTGAGTAATAGGAAAGAGTAGTCAAGCTATTAAACCTCAGGTTGATTCCTATCGTTGGCATTTTTATACTTAAACATGATATGACCCTGTTAAGATTAAACACAAAAGTTTTTCATCGCAAAAAGTACTTAGATACTAGGTTCAATATATTTATTCAGAAAAAAATTAATATGAGATTCACAGGCATTCAAACAATTGCTGGGTTTTGATTGCTTAGGCAGTGTTATGTCTGCACACAGCATGGATCTCTTGCTTCTCATGAGGTTTCCTAATACCTCCATGGCCTCTATTTGGTACCATCAAGAATATGCCTTAGGGAGCCACATCAGTGCAAAGACTGCTTTTTACCTCTGTCTAAATCTTTCGTGCATGTGTAGTATATTATTGAACTATGCAGAAATATGTCCACTTAGAAACTTTTGTGGGTCAATTTTGCTTCCAAATGGCAGGTAAAGAATGGTTTTAATATAATAGAAAAAATTTCTTTTTTTTAATCATAGCTGTGTACATTAATGCAATCGTGGGGTACAATGTGCTGGTTCCATATACAATCTGAAATATTTTCATCAAACTGGTTAACAGCCTTCATGGCATATTCTTAGTTACTGTGTTAAGACCTTTATATTCTGCATTTAGTAAGTTTTATCTGTCCCCTTCTAAGATGCACCGTAGTTGTGGCCCCATGGTAATGATATTTTGGTAAAATAATATTTTTTGTTGTATCACAGTATAATACAGTGATACTTGTCAGGTCATCTGAGGTTAGCCTCTGTCTGCATTCAGTAGATAGCCGAATGTTCTAGCAAGATTAAGCAGTCATGTTCCTGAAAAAAATCAGGAAGAACCTGTCAAATCAGGTATCAGATTCAGATTATCATTGAAGTGTTCTGCTCCAAGTTTCAGTGTCTTCTGTACACCTTCCCTTTTCTCCCTCTCCCAGGTCCCCTCAAGAATCAGGACAGCCAATTTTCATTATGCAAGTTAAGCTATGAGAGATGTGGATAAAATTAAATTCATATTACTTTTAAGAGAAGTGTCAGAATCCATCTGGTCATAGAACACGCTGCCAGAAGAGATACCTCTGTTGTGTACACTTTTGTTCCCTATGGAGGTGACACACAGGGCATTTTGGATACGTTTCATGAAGCTTCACACATTCACTTTTTTTTTTTTTTTTTTTGAGACAAGGTCTCAAGCTGTGGCCCTGGGTAGAGAGCTATGGCGTCATAGTTCACAATAACCTCAAACTCTTGGGCTTAAGTGATTCTCTTGCCTCAGCCTCCCAAGTAGCTGAGACTACAGGCACCCACCACAACACCCGGCTATTTTTTGTAGTTGTCATTGTTGTTTAGCAGGCCTGGGCCAGGTTTGAGCCGGTCAGCCTTGGTGTATGTGGCCAGTGCCCTACTGACTGAGCTACAGGTGCCACTTATGCGTTCACTTCTAAAGAAAAATGTCTGTTGTCACCTGGTGGAGGGGAGAATGTGTTGAGGCAGATAATGCCAGACACCTGTGTGGGAGCCCAAGATTTTGGATTCTTTGCTCATCCCTCTCTATAAGGTCATGGGATGAGCCCCCAGTTCAACAAGCACAAGGCCTGGCGCCTGAGACACATTCCATAAATGCTAACTAGGGTTATTCCTAAGAGAAATAAAAATACCTAATGAAAATAAAGGAGAATCTTGATAAGTTAATCATTACAGGGACTATAACAAACTGGTCAGTGTACAGAGGTGGTCAACATAAGGAACTACCCTGCTATGGACATGTGATGCCCGTTCAGTCTGTGAAAATAAGATTGACTTAAGGAGTTAGTCAGTGTAGTGTATTTGTTTAATATTAAAGTATTATATAGAGGAGATGGAAAAAGGTAAGGGTTATAATAATGTCACTTTTTTTTTTTTTAAAAAAGTGTGATTCAAAACTCAGAATGTGGAACTTTTTTTTTTTTTTTTTGAGACAGAGCCTCAAGCTGTCACCCTGGATAGAGTGCTGTGGCATAACAGCTCACATCAACCTCCAATTCCTGGGCTCAAGCGAGTCTCTTGCCTCCGCCTCCCAAGTAGCTGGGACCACAGGCACCCGCCACAATGCCCGGCCATTTTTTGGTTGCATCCGTCATTGTTTGGCAGGCCGGGCTGGATTCGAACCCGCGAGCTCAGGTGTACGTGGCTGGTGCCTTTGCCCGCTGAGCCACAGGCGCTGAGCCATGTGGAACTTTTTTGTGTGTACACAGAGCTTACCTTCAGTTTCTTTACTAAGAACTGATATCCTTGATTCTAAGCCTGTGACATGTAAGAGTCCCGCCTTTCAAAGTCTTTTTTGGTGTCATGATATTAATAACTTAATACTTGAGCTACTCTTATCTACATCAGCAGTCTTTGAGGAAAACGGGCATAGGAAAGACCTGAATCTATAGTAAAGCTGGTTCATCTCAGATAGATGCTTTCACTTCATTAAGTGGTAAACTTTGAAAGGATATGATGGATATGCCATTGCCCACCTCTTAACAAATTTTGCTGCAACTGAAGGCATCTTTGTCAAGGTGTAAAAGGCCCAAGGGGCAAATTTTTAATTAGTGCTGGATAGGCTGCAGAAGGAAGAAACTGAAAGTTCCTAATAACCATTTAAGTTGTCATTACTGTGCAGGGTATTGAGTTTAGCATATTAAGCACAGCCTCTTGAACAAGTTAAAAAGAATTCACATTAAGAAAGATCAAGTAAGCATCATTATGAAATATGAATAGGGTCCCAAGTTATTAATCTTCTATTCGACTTCAAAGTCGTCCTGAAAATTACCTGGAACTTCTGTCCCCTATTTCCAGTGTCTTTTTTTCTCTTTGGATGGCTTAGAACAGAAGACTCGTCCACCTCTCAGAGGAATCCCAGGAGGAATTCAATCAGACCTTATCTACTATAGGAAAAGAGTTAAACAACTAACAAGTATTGTTGGTATATTCAAAGTTGATTACTCTGTCCAAGGGAAAAAATACATAGGGAAAGAATACTTTTATCATGTTTTAGAGTATTTCCCACTTGTTCATCTTTGTGCCCTTAATTGCAGTTTCTTTCTTAGCAAAGAAAAACCCACAAGTGTAAAATCTGTTTCTTAATGACAAGACACTTGGGTTGTGGGGTTTAAATTTCTCACATGCATAGCAAATCTAGTATGAGAGTGGAAAATTAAGCTCTGAAGTCTGTCATTCAAATTATATTTCAGCGGAGGAGTACATGGGAGGGACTGACCAGAGGGACAAATCTTGGGCTGGCCCCACAGGGTGGGCTGACCTTGCTTATGGCTCTTCAGAAAAAAAAAATGTGTATATGAATGGGGAGGGGTCAGTGAGAAGAATATAAAGAAAAGGAATCATTATTAAGGAAACTGAAGTCTTGAAAGAGAGCCAGGTGAAGGTCAACCACAAGGAGCTGTTTTCATACTGACTCTCCCTTTCTCCCCCTCTGACTCTGCCCTCCAGTTAACCCTACTAACAAATTATTTATCCAGTATTATCAGTGAGTGACATTTCTCACAAGTGGATTTTCCAGATAACTAAAAAGAACAAACTTAACAAAAATTAGAGTTAAAAAAATAAATACCAATATCCTCCTATGCATTTGGGGAAGTGGTTTAGAAGTAGCTTGAGGCTTGTCCAAAACCTGGAAGAGTCTCACTTCACTCAGCTGCATGGTTTTGTAGATGACCTTGCTGTCTTGTCAGACCAAAAACAATGCTACTGAAATTGCAGGTGTATTTAAGTGTGTGTGTATTTTGTCTCCAAGTGGATTATCTTGTGTATCTCTTTGGATGTTTTTGTGTCTCTCTAAAAAGCCTTCTACTGTTATCTTCCTTGGCTCTCCTATATGTCTGACCCCCAAGCTCTCTTTCTGTGCCACTTTAATGTGTGTTTTGAGAAGGGAAGCTTATTTCTTCATTATTTTTTAAATAGGCAAATGAAAAAGTGTATATACTTATAATGTGTACAACATGATGTATGCATTGAGAAATGGCTAAATTTAGTTAGTTAACATAGACATTACCTCACATACTCCTTTTGTGGTGAAAAATACTTAAAACCTACTCTTTTAGCAATTTTCAAGTATACTGTTATAGGTATTTACATTGTTATCAACTATAGTCACAAAGTTGTACAATAGATCTCTTGAACTCCTCTTGTCTAACTGAAATTTTGTATTCTTTGACCAACATCTTCCTAATTTCCTTCTCTCTCCCAAGCCCTGGAAATCACCAACCCATTGCCTGCTTCTATGACTTTGTCTCAGATTTCACATACAAATGTAGTCACATGGTATTTGGTTTTTTTTTTGGCTTGGCTTATTTCATTTAACATTTTGTCCTCCAGATTTGTCCTTGTTTTTCCAAATAACAGATTTCCTTCATTTAAGGCTGAGTAGTATTCCATTGATTACATACACCACATTTTCTTTATTTATCCATTGATGGACATTTAGGTTGATGCTGTATCTTGGCTGTTGTTGATAATGCTGCAGTGAGCATGGGAATGCAGACATTTCTTCAGCATACTGATTTCATAGCCTTTTATACTCAGTAGTGGGATGGCTAGTTCTATTTTTAGACACGGAGTTCTATTTTTAATTGTTTAAGGAACCTCCATACTGTTTTCCTGTAATAGCCGTACCAATTCACATTCCCACCAACTTGTACCAGGGTTCCCTTTTCTCTACAGCCACATTAACACTTGGTATCTTTCATCTTTTCTACCAGGTGCGAGGTGATAAATCACTATGGTTTTTAATCTGCATTTCCCAGATGAGATTAGTGATGTTGAACTTTTTTTTTTTTCAGGTACCTGTTGGCCATTTGTATATCTTGTGAGAAGTATCTGTTTAGGTTCTTTGACCAATTTTCGATTGGAATTGTTTGCTTGCTGCTGAGTTGTTTGAGTTCCTTATATATTTTGGACATTGACCCCTTATGAGATGTATGGAGTGCAAATATTTTATAGGTTGTATCTTCAATCTATTAATTGTTTCCTTTAGTGTGCAGAAGATTTTTAGTTTGATATAACAGAAGAGTTTATTTTATTTTTTTTTTTTATTTTGAGACAGAGCCTCAAGCTGTCACCCTGGATAGAGTGCTGTGGCATCACAGCTCACAGCAACCTCCAATTCCTGGGCTCAAGTGAGTCTCCTGCCTCAGCCTCCCAAGTAGCTGGGACTACAGGTGCTCGCCACAACGCCCGGCCAGTTTTCGGTTGCAGCCGTCATTGTTGATTGGCGGGCCCGGGCTGGATTCGAATCCGCCAGCTCAGGTGTACGTGGCTGGTGCCTTAGCCCATTGAGCCACAGGCGCCCAGCCAGAAGAGTTTATTTTAAGAGCAATTTAAGACAAATCAGTTGGAAGTATTGCTGGGCTGGAAGATGAGGGCTCAGTTACATATGCAACTGTGCTGATGGCTACAATCTTACCAGGTCATCTTGCTTCCCTGCGCCCTATCCTCATCTGTCAAATGAGAGGAAATTAGGTCTGAGATATAATGTAAATATTCCTTTCTGGTTTTCACAGTCTGTAATCAGCTATAAGAAAATAATAACAGGCTTGGCTCCGGTAGTACAGTGGTTACAGCGCCAGTCACATACCCTGAGGGTGATGAGTGTAAAACCAGCCCAGACCAGTTAAACAACTGCAACAAAAAAAGAGCAGGGCGTTGTGGCGGGCGCCTGTAGTCCCAGCTACTTGGGAGGCTGAGGCAAGAGAATTGCTTAAGCCCAAGACTTTGAGGTTGCTGTGAGCTGTGGTGTCATGGCACTCTACCAAGGGTGACGTAGTGAGACTCTGTCTCAAAAAAAAAAAAAAAAGAATGGGTGGTGCCCATGGCTCAAAGGAGTAGGGTGCCAGCCCCATATACCAGAGGTCGTGGGTTCAAACCCAACCCTGGCCAGAAAAAAAAAAACAAAAAAAAAAACCAAAGAAAGAAAATAATAATAGCTTCTCCAAACCTAGTATGCATTATGTGAGTAAAAATCAGAAGCAAGGCTGGCCTGATGCTAAATTGTTGAGCCACGTGTCCTTGTGTTGCTGCGGCCCAGGAACTAGGATTGTCCAGGTGTAGCTCACAGTTGGGGGTTTTCACATTCACAGCTGGCAGGAAGGTCCTACAGTTAAACCCCCCTGGAGTGTGCGTAGCTGTGTGTGGAGTCCTTTCTCTGTGTATGTCTAGATACCATAGTAAGTAGATATAGTTCTGGCTTCAATCAAATCAGATGGAAAAGAAGCACAGCACGATTATTTTCCTTCCGGCACACATTTTTTTTTTTTTTTTTTTTTTGAGACAGAGCCTCAAGCTGTCACCCTGGATAGAGTGCCGTGGCATCACAGCTCACAGCTACCTCCAATTCCTGGGCTCAAGAGATTTTCCTGCCTCCGCCTCCCAAGTAGCTGGGACTACAGGCGCCTGCCACAACACCCGGCCGTTTTTTGGTTGCAGCCATCATTGTTGTTTGGCGGGCCCAGGCTGGATTCGAACCCACCAACTCAGGTGTACGTGCTGGCGCCTTAGCCTGTTGAGCCACAGGCGCTAAGCCATCTTTGGCACACATTTAATGAATATCAGAATTGGACATTAGTAAGAGATAAAATGTTAACAAAACTGATTATGCTTCTACTCCTACAAGAGAGGAACATCCACATATAGAATAGCTTGGATGCCACCTGAATGGTGGGATTCTCTTAAGAACGTGCAAAATGCGGATATGGGCAGGAAGGTCAGGGTGAATGGGGGAGTGTGTGTTTTGAGAGGTTTCTTGTAAGGGTGTTATAGCCTTGGGTTGGTGAGGAGCATATTTCAGACATGGGGGAAGGAAGAGGAGCTAAGGATGTAAGATGACCCCTCTCAAAGTGTGTGTCAGGGCCTGCAAACAGGTTGCTCGGTACACGTGGGAATAAATTTGGGAAACACATACACTCCTCCCCTCAAACACCAGGAATCTAGACCCTGAGAATAAGTGGGGTCATTTGGTAGAGGTATTTATTTATTTACTCCTTTTTTTTTTAAAGATTATTTTATTTTATTTTATTTATTTATTTACTCTTTTTTTTTGAGACAGAGTCTCAAGCTGTTACCCTGGGAAGGGTACCATGTTGTCACAGCGCACAGCAACCTCCAACTCTTGGGCTTAAGCGATTCTCTTGCCTTAACCTCCCAAGCAGCTGTGACTACAGATGCCCACCACAATGCCCGGCTATTTTTTGATTGCAGATATCACTGTTGTTTAGCAGCAGGTTTGAACCCGCCACCCTTAGTGTATGTGGCCAGCGCCATGCTGACTGAGCTGTAGGCTCCGCCAAGTTATTTATTGACAAATAATTTTCTTTCCTTGACATTGGTCTGGAGGGCATTTCAGGAAAGTCCCCTTGTCCCGAAAGTTAAGAATTACCATTTAATAGTTGTGGGATATGACTTGGTGCCTGTGGCTCAGTGGGCTAACGCGCCAGCCACGTACACCTGAGCTCGCGGGTTTGAATCCAGCCTGGGCCTGCCAAACAACAATGATGGCTGCAACCAAAAATAGGCCGGGCGTTGTGGCGGATGCCTGTGGTCCCAGCTACTTGGGAGGTGGAGGCAAGAGACTCGCTTGAGCCCAGGAATTGGAGGTTGCTGTGAGCTGTGATACCACAGCACTCTATCCAGGGTGACAGCTTGAGGCTCTGTCTCAAAAAAAAAAAAATAGTTGTGGGATATGAACATGTACTAGGCATTGCCTGTGACATCACCTGAACCAAATCTCTGCCCTTCTGTGTTTTCCTCAGACGATAGGGATAGTATGGACATGTATAGATGCTCCAGACTTAAATTAATCCAGGCAATACACATTGATTGCACAGCTATATGTCAATCAGTGCTTATTAAATTCCAAACCATTAAGCTTATTTAACAATAAAATATTTAAAAACATAATAGACTGAATTGTTGAATAACTTTAACTCTGGTGTGTCGTATAAAACATCGGAAAAGAGACCTTTATCCTACATCAGTCGAAAGATAAACGACTTTCACTCTGAGAGAGTGACCTTCCTTGAAGTCATGGGCTTGTGTTATTTATTAGTACAATAGATATCAATAATGTCTTTCAATCATGATAGAAGTAATTCTTGGAGCAAATAGCTTAGCAAATGTTATGCCAGTAAAATTTGCATTGGTGCAATCTCTTTTCCACATAAATCATTTTCAGGGTCAAAACCTTGATATTTTGAAGACCACAGTAAATCTTTCTAACAAGACTTACATTAAGACTTTTTTTTTTTTGAGACAGAGTCTCACCCTAGGTAGAGTGCTGTGGCGTCACAGCTCACAGCAACCTCAAACTCTCGGGCCCAAGCAATTCTTCTGCCTCAGTCTCCCAAGTAACTGAGACTACAGGCACCCGCCACAAGGCCTGGCTACTTTTTTTGTTGCAGTTGTCATTGTTGTTTAGCAGACCCGGGTCAGGCTCAAACCCACCATCCTTGGTGTATGTGGCCAGTGCCGTACCCACTGAGCTACAGATGCTACCCACATTAAGACTTTTTAACACAACCAACTTTTAAATCCCATTTTTCTTGACCTCGGTTTTATAACCAGCAGATATAATTGTCTTTTATCAGTTAGAGTTCAAAGAGCAGAATATGTAAAATAACTAACTTTGCAATAATCACTGTTTGGAGCAAATGTTTGCAACATGAATGCTTGTATAATATACTTCCAATTTAGCATTATATTGTGTAGTAGAGTCTTGACTATGGAAGCTAAAAATTTAGAACCTTGAATAAAAGTTACCAAAAAAGACACACAATTCTTTTTTGTTAACTGTGAAATTAGATTGTCATAGAGTAGGACTTTCTTTTCTTTATAAAGCATCTTGAAGGGGTATTTTTGTACACCTTTGACAGATTTATAATTAAATGTCAGCTTCATTGCAAACTGCTATAATTATTTATGGATGCCAATGACTTTTTTCTGTAGCTACACATTACCAAAATTAGGTTATATTTCTGAATTTTAAAGGAACTATTTAAAATGTTTGGCAAAAGAAAGAAGTGAAAAAATAGAGTGTGCTTTTTCTCCACTGTATAATGTAAAGAATGGTTATTTCTAGCAAAAGGGACCTGAAAGTATCTGTTGCATTCTCCTTTGGAAAAACTTTATGCAATCTGGCAGTTCTAATTAAAAAAAAAAAGGCAAATATTCAAAGTGATGGCTGATTGTTGTGAACCCCAAATGGGCCAGTTCTGGGTGTGGTTCTGGTACTTACTGTGCTACTTGCACACAGGGAGCTGGAAGCCACTGAGTAGAGAACAAATGCCTGTGTATTTGACTGCCCTTCCTCACGCACATCACATTATGAGAAGGGAAAAAGGCTCTCAAAGTAATCATGTAGCAACTTTATTTTTTTTCTCTGCTGCACACTGAAAGGTTCAGAGTTATCTTGGTCCACATATTGAATATACAAACACTAACAAAAGCTGATTAGCAAAAAAAAAAAAAAAAGTCTGTGAACACTTTTAATGATGTCTGACACTACAGAGAAGCAAAAAAAGTCCTCACAAAATCAGCATACAGCTGAGGGCTCTAGGTTGGACACCCCTGAATGGGATTTGAGTGTAAGGTCTAGTTCACTACCAAGTAACTAGCCCTGTAGTTACTTTAATGGCAGTTAAAATATTATTAAGCCATTTCCCTATGACTGAAGCTTCAATCTGTGACCATTAAATAATGTCATCTTCAGAGCACCTGGTGGTTCCTAAAAGATTTTTGGGATAAGAACAACTTTGAAAAGATGCTAACATTTTGGGGCTTATAAATCTTAAATTTTGCACATATTTTCAGGAAGTCTACAGATACCTCTTTTCCATCCAGATTATTCCTGAACCTTGGGCATTTCTTCTAAAGCTATAAAGTGCAAGCTATATTTTCTGTCTTCCCTGCCCCAATATCTTGATGATTCTGGGAAAATCTTTCAGGTTTCAAAACTTAACATTTTTTTTTTTTTTGGTCCCCAATTTGGTACATTGCCTAAGTTTATGGATTACACAATATGACATATATGCCCAGCAACATGCCTGGCATGCAGTGCGTCATTTTTGTTGATGAATTTAATTGTCACATAGAATATGATGTTCTTCTTATTTGGTCAGCATATTTGTTTTCCTAGAGGAGTCTCCAGGAGAAGTGAAGTTAGATGATAGCCAGAACTTTTCTTGGGAGAGTTTAGAATCGTACTAATAAGAGTTAATGGGCCAACTAGCCTCTCGTGTTCTCTAACTTATAGATATTGCATCTTTATCTACTCCATGGAGACAAGGTAGGGCACCTTTTCCTCTGGAGATGTTTTCACAAATTTCTCCAAATTGTCTTCTTTTTCCAGGACTCTAAGCAGACTGTTGCTATTAGCAAATGTTTCTTCTGACAGATTCTGGAGCCACGTTGTACTAGGACTAGTCCATGGTCATGTTGATTGGACCATCTGTCATTCAGAGGGCTGATCTCGCCGCCTATGAGGTATTTTATTTTAATCACCAAATTGTGAATATTATCTATAGTCTTTTAGGGATAGTATAGGATGTTGACTCTCACATCATGTCTCTATTTAATGTAGATTCAAAAGTCCCATGTTGGCCCATTGACACTGCACATTCGTGAAGACCGCATTTGACTGTGGGAAAGGACTGCTGTGTGGGTGGTGGGAAGACCTCAGGCCTTACAGTCGGACAGATCTGTGCTGGAATGTCTGTCTTTGTCACTTACTAGCCTTTTTTTTTTTTTTTTTTTTTTTTGAGACAGAGCCTCAAGCTGTCACCCTGGGTTGAGTATGTGGCATCACAGCTCACAGCAACCTCCAATTCCTGGGCTCAAACGAGTCTCCTGCCTCTGCCTCCCAAGTAGCTGGGACTACAGGCGCCCACCACAACGCCCGGCCAGTTTTTGGTTGCAGCCATCATTGTTGTTTGGCAGGCCCGGGCTGGATTCGAACCCGCGAGCTCAGGTGTACGTGGCTGGCGCCTTAGCCCGTTGAGCCACAGGCGCCGAGCCAAATACTTTTTTTTTTTTTTTTTTTTCTGTTTTTGGCCAGGGCTGGGTTTGAACTCGCCACCTCCAGCATATGGGGCCAGCGCCCTACTCCTTTGAGTCACAGGCACTGCCCCTGTCACTTACTAGCCTTTGAGTTCAGTCACTGACATAGGTGTATTATGGGATACCAATCCACGAGGTACTTCTACGAGTACTTGCTGTCTGTTTCTTGCAATTGATTGTTATGATTGTTAAGGCTTGTAGCTACTCATATTTCCTGCCTTTCTTAGCAATGTTGCATGTTCACAATCAGGAAATCTGGCTTTGCCTAACAAGGACTATCTGATTTCTTGATTTGTTTTCCACAAATGACCAGTTGAAGTGTTTCTTTGTCCAAATGCATGACAATCAAAGGCATAATCATGCACTATCTGTCGTGGAGGTTTATCATCTAATATATCACATTGCATTCCTCATCTATTCAGTTAACACAACTGATGAGAAAGTAGTACAGAAAATCCTCACTTTCCATCATCAATAGATTCTTGGAAATCATGACTTTAGGTGAAATGATGTAGTATATAACAAACCTCGTTTTACTGTCGAAGGCTGATTGATATAAATGAGAGTTGAATTCCTAGGGCAGACAGTACAACATTTCACTTAAAGTCACAGTTTTCAATAATCCATTGAGTTGTTACATGATGTATTGTATTGTATTCTTACGTGTTGTGACTGTATTATGTTCATACGGTAATGTATGCATACGAATGGTTTATAGGCTTGGAGTATTGGCTGTGGAATTAAAACATTTTTAGATTTCTTAGGAAACTAGGACCTGTTAGCTTAGTTTTTGGTACAGGGTGATTTTACAAATCTATGTGTGCATTCATTTTGGGTTAGTTAGTACCACACTCCTCAGGAATTTGAAGGTGGTTCATAAGTTTAGGAGGGAAAGTGATTATTATCTTGGGAATTGGGTCAGACCCGAAAGGATCATTACTTGGGTCTGACTGTAATTAATTAACTCATTCTCTCTGCTTTCCTTGGATTACATCCAAAATCAACGCTGGCTGGTTTTTGCCAGAACTAACACTTCCAAACTCTTCCAAATAAAATGTGTCATGGACTAGAGCCCACAACTAAAATTTACCAAGCAGGGAGAACTGATGACTCTGTCCTTAGCATAAGAGCAAAAAGTACTTAAAGATTTTCCAGTATAGTTTATATAACATAGGTATTCATTTTATTTTTAGAATCAATGGTATTATTTTACTAACTCTATCAACCCTATTGGTAAAATTAATTAAAAATCTAAGTCAAAGTGTTTAAACTTTATTAAAAACAAAATTTGGGCCTTTGTTCTCATTGTCAACTTGAAATTTCCTATGTAGTTGTAGAACTCTTGCCATATCTTTTAGTTTGATATACAAGTCTTGTTTTGATTGCAGTAAGTTTCTATTTTCAAATGTTGTGCAAATAACGTATGTTCACATGAACAGTGAGAATCTTTTTTTTTGAGACAGTCTCTCTATGTCACCCTCAGTAGAGTGCTGTGGCATCACAGCTCACAGCAACCTCAAACTCTTGGGTTTAAGCGATTCTCTTGCCTCAGCCTCGGGACTATGGGTGCTTGCCACAATGCCTGGCTATTTTTTGGTTGTAGCTGTCATTGCTGTTTGGCAGGCCTGGGTTGTGTTCAAACCTGCCAGCTCTGGTGTATGTGGCCGGTGCCCTAACCAGTGAGCTACAGGCCTGAGCCGATCAGTGAGAATCTTGTTTGTAAAGTTTGTCAGGGTCTTTGGAAAACTTGTCTCATGTATATGCCCCTAATTATTGTGGCCTGCAGAGCTGGGGAAGGTTTAAATGTTACCTTTCAAGTATTTGGTTTCAGAATTAGATGATGACTGAGGAGCAGAAAGGCCAACCTTTTGTCATTTTTGCTTCTTTAATAAACTTAATACCATGGACATGGTCTCTGTGGAGGCTACCAACTGTGAACTAGATGGGGCAGAACAGAACATGAAAGGCAGAGAACGGCCACTTCCCTCTGTTAACAGAGAAAACGAAGAGCACCATGTGAGAAACCTGACGATGCCCGATATGTCCACTTCCCACTGTTTCTTCTCCAACCTGCTTGGCAAAGTCTTCCTCCCTGAGTCACGGAGGGTCAGGGCTTCTTGGGGTTGGAAAGCACCGGCCACGTCCATCTTCTGAAACCACAGCTAAGTAAAAAAATGAAGAAGTGTCCTAACAATGCTGTAAGGGTCGTGGCACATTCATTTTAAAGGCTTATGCTTAGCAAGTTAATGCATATGTCATGCATAAAATGCCGGGCACTTTCATTTTGCTTTTTGCAAAATGTTTTAAGGATTTGTAACACATATCAACATCCTTACTGTGTATGCCAGGAGCTTGGGCTATGATGGGACACGTGCTTATCAATGTATGAAGAACATCTCAGTCTTTCAGCCTCATTGGAGCTTTTCTGTGACAACCTAAATGATGCTGTGATTCTAAATTAGAGATCTTTTGTGGGAGTGAGGGTGGCTCTTCCCTCATGACCCCTTTCACTCAAAGGGACTGCCTGCAATTCTGAGGATGAATATTTTTGTCTTTCCTTGTCCCTTGCATTGGCATTCATCATGTCCTTCTTTTAGGAAATGGGTCACAAGGAGATGCCAAGGCTGTGTCAGGGAGGATTAGCCTGGCTGTATCCTCCAAACAGAGCTACAGTCGGTGCAAAAACTCAGCTGGGGATCTGTTGCCAGCCTGCCTGACTTCTAAACTCAGTTCTCCTACTTCCAGGTGTGCAACCTTGGGCAAGTTACTTAACCTCTCTGAGCCTCAGTTGGTTCATTTTAAAAGATGGAAAATCACTGTTGTCCACTTCTGGTGTTTGTTATTGGGATGAAGTGATGTAAAATATTTAGCACAACTCTGGACGTATAGTAAGTGACAGTTCAAATAATGTATAATAATTATACATTATTAATTTTTGTTGTACCACTCACTCTTTCCCCAATATCTTGATTTATTTACTGTCTTGTTCTTTGGCTCATACAAGCTGTTATTACCCACGAGTATGTATTGCACAGAGATGCTTCACCCCTAGGCATGAATTCCAAAAGGCAGACTTTGAAAGTCATAGAAAAATTTCTAACTGAGGTTTTATAATATGCACTGTGGGGTCAACTTGTTGTACATGAAGGAAACTGAACTTTAAAATTCTTTTTACTGATAGTTTTGAGTTTCATTTACCCATTTCTGTGACTTTACTGCATATTCCTAACTTCATGCCTTCCCCCTTCCTCCATTACTGGAACAATAAGATGTTGCCCTCAAAGGCTTTCAGACAGACTCTGTGGGACCCCTTGAAGCTCCCTCAAACTGTTTTTTTTTTGAGACAGCCTCAAGCTGTTGCCCTGAGTAGAGTGCTGTGGCATCACAGCTCACAGCAACCTCTAATTCCTGGGCTCCAGCAAGTCTCCTGCCTCCACCTCCTAAGTAGCTGGGACTACAGGCACCCGCCACAATGCCCGGTCAGTTTTTGGTTGCAGCTGTCATTATTATTTGGTGGGCCCGGGCTGGATTCGTACCCGTCAGCTCAGGTGTATGTGGCTGGCCCATTAGCCGCTTGACCCACAGGCGCTGAGCCCCCCAAACTGTTTTTAAATAGAGCTGCTCAGATTTTACATTTTACTCTTCCCAATGAAGATGAATATAATTTTATTTAATCTAGAGTTTCTATGTGAAAATCAATTCTCTGAGAGCAAGGACCAAGAAAGGGAACCAGAACATGCTGACCGGACCATATACAAAGGCTCACATGCTTATTTGCATAAATGAGGGAAGACTTTGCTGAATGAATGTGATATTTGTATTGTTCTGTAATATTTGGTTTCTGAGAAATATATCAAAAAGACTGCTGACCTGAGAATTCCTCATTGGATCTCATTACTTAAAAAAATATATATGGTTATCATTGCCTTGTGAATAAATGTTTGATGTCAGATAGTTAAAAGTGAAAGGAACTTTGTAAATCTGAGGTACTATGTACTATTACCTTTTTCTTGCAATATTATAAAAGTAAATATGAACAATATCCCAAATGATTGGGACTCCAAAAAAGAAAGTTTATAATTTTGATTTCAATCATACACATATGCACATATACACATATAAGAATTTACACATATTCTAAATATTGAAATTATAAAGTTAACATCTCATAGTAAAAGGGAGAGTCTATTTATATATAGCTAAGACAATAATTCTTGGTTTATCTAAAAATCTGGAATGTGACCATCACTTTTGTTCCACATGCATCTGCGTTTCCTGGCTTGCCTACCAGGAAGTGTGATTTGGGCTTGAACGCTTGCAGTCATGAAAGCATGTGGCCATTTACTCACTTGGAACCTGTCTAGTTTCTTTTTAACTTGACAAGCATGACTGCCAGAGAGCTATTTTTTTTTTTAATGTTTAATACAAGTCTGTCTTTATTTTCGTTTTTCTAGATGTTAAGAATTTGACATTCTTGCTTATCTCTCTCTTTCTTTTTTTTTTGTAATTTGGTGAAATCTCTACTTAGTAGAATGTTAAACTTCTATAACATGTTTGATTCTGTACTTGGCCAATCATGTTAGAAATGGAGGTTTCTTGTATATTCAAACTAGTGAAGGCACAGAAAATATTCAAATTTAACCTCAGAATCATCATTATTTGCAAAAGTTCTGGAAAAAATTTTAACTAAATGTATAATACATGGGAAAAAGAATAAAGGTACAGGAAAAATACAACTCATTGAAACTTTAAAGCAAAACAGTTTAAAGATCAACTTTCAAGAAATGTCAGTTATTTTCATAATATATTTTTTACGAAGTATAAAAAAGAGGACCAAGGAGAATGGCTTGCCTGAGCTTGGGAATTTGAGACCAGCCTGGGCAAGAGTGAGACCCCATCTCTACTAAAAATAGAAATAATAATAATGAAAAAAAAACTAGCTGGGCGTTGTAGAAGATACCTGTAGTTCCAGCTACTTGGGAAGCTGAGGCAAGAGGATCTCTTGAGCCCAAGAGTTTGAAGTTTCTGTGAGCTACGATGTCATTGCATTCTACCTAAGACAACGGAGAGAAGGCTATATTAACCAGTTTGATGAAAGTATTTCAAATTGTATATAAAACCAGCACATTATACCCCATAATTCTATTAATGTACACAACTATGATTAAATAAATAAAAAAAGGAAGTTAGATGTACTTCTGAACTATGAGTCATTAGCATCTATTTAAAAAAGTAATTTAGAATGATCGGGCGGCGCCTGTGGCTCAGCGAGAAGGGTACCGGCCCCATATACCGAGGGCTGCGGGTTCAAACCCAGCCCCAGCCAAACTGCATCAAAAATCAGCCAAGCGCTGTGGCAGGTGCCTGTAGTCCCAGCTACTTGGGAGGCTGAGGCAAGAGAATCGCCTAAGCCCAAGACCTGGAGGCTGCTGTGAGCTGTGACTCCATAGCACTGTACTGAGGACGATAGAGTGAGACTCTGTCTCTACAAAAAAAAAAAAAAAGAATGATCTTTGATTAAGATGAAAAATGTCTCATGGATTATTTAGCAGAATAAACCCTGAGACTTAAAGTTTATCTTGTCATCAGAAGTACAGTATTTTCTGATAGGAGCGTAAAGGTAGAAAACACAACATTCAGAAGTAATTCAAGAAATTGTACAAAAGCATACGTTAAAGCCACAGTAGTCACTATTTCATTATTCTTAAGCACACTACCAGAGTTTCAAGATTTCTCCCCGAGTCTGACTTTGTCTTTGCTGGGCCGTTCAGTGGCAAGTTCATTTCTGCTCTTGATTTTTGGAGAACATTTTCTCACAGTCCTTTTTGTTTGACTCCTAGTTGTACACATCTGAGTTTTAAGCCTAGTGATCATTTCAGCTGTTATTTTAAGGTAATTGTCAACTAACTAGAACTGGAGCTTCCCGACCTTGTAACATTGCTACAAAATTCTTTTCCTAAATGTAGATATTTGAAATGGAAATACAAAAATGATTTGCAGATTTTGTACCATTAATATGCTTACTTTAAAAACTCCCCTTTCTGGCTCGGTGCCTGTGGCTCAACAGGCTAAGGCACCAGCCACGTACACCTGAGCTGGCGGGTTCGAATCCAGCCCGGGCCCGCCAAACAATCTCGGCTGCAACCAAAAAATGGCCGGGCGTTGTGGTGGGCGCCTGTAGTCCCAGCTACTTGGGAGGCGGAGGCAAGAGACTCGCTTGAGCCCAGGAATTGGAGGTTGCTGTGAGCTGTGATG
>CAUYON010017145.1:0-22715 GCA_963573935.1 Arctocebus calabarensis
ACTCCCAGATATTTCATCTTCTTTGACACTATTGTAAAAAGAATAGAGCCCTTGATTGTTTTTTCCCTTTGACTATTGTTGGTATATATAAAGGCTACAGATTTGTGACAGTTAATTTTATATCCTGAGACTGCTGTATTCCTTGATCACTTCTAGTAGTTTTGCAATTGAGACCCTGGGGTTTTCCAGATACATAATTATATAATTATATCATCTGCAAAGAATGACAGTTTGATGTCCTCTGGTCCAATTTGGATCCCCTTGATTGCCTTCTCTTGCCTGATTGTGGTGGCTAGGACTTCCATTACAATGTTAAAAAAGCAGTGGAGACAATGGTTTCTGATCTGAGTGGAAATGATTTCAATTTTACTCCACTCAATATGATACTGGCTATAGGTTTGCTATAGATGGCCTCTATCAGTTTAAGAAATGTTCCTTCTATACCTATTTTCTTAAGCGTTCTGATCAAGAAAGGATGCTGGATATTATCAAAAGCGTTTTGTGCATCAATTGAGAGAATCATACAGTCTTTGTTTTTTAATTTGTTTATGTGTTGTATTATATTTATGGATTTATGTATATTGAACTATCCTTGGGACCCTGGGATGAAACCCACCTTGTCGTGACATATCATTTGTTTTGCCTTCATAGTTTCTGATGAAGTGTCGATGGTAAATTAAATTTTTTGTGTTCCTCCACTCCCTAGGGAGGGCCTAGGATTGACCTATTTGTCTTCACTTGTAGTACAAAATCCTAAGGAAAGTGGAGACCTGGCAAGACCAGCTAAACTCTTTTCTGGTTTCTGGTTCCACCCTAGAACAAGATGTCTTTCAATACTTTAAGCTGGTGAGTTATTTAATCCCAAGGTGTATAAGTTGGAGTAGGTTGCTATTTGGGGTCTTTCATCTGCACTGCAAGTGAGGAACATGCATTAAATTGTCATTCACTCTGGGCAACTTTCTCAGCCTTGGGAGATTGGTTTATAATTAATCATAGGTTTCTATAGTCCATGACTATCCATCTGTAATTAACAAATCTGATTCATAAAACTTGTTGCATGTAAGTGGATTCTATTTTACTGGACTCAGAAAAATTTGTTACCATTGTGTGTTAATCCAGCTCCCCAAGGAGGAGTCATTTTATCTGGTCGCTTTCATTATTTTTCTCTTGTATTTGACAATTTGACTATAACATATCTAAGCACTATTTTAAGAATTGAAATTTGTTTGAGCAAGTTCTCTGAATTTCTTGAATCTGATATTATAAATTTATATATTTCACCTAATTTGTAAGTTTCCAGTTATTATTTTTTCAACTAGTTCCTTGTGTTTTTTTCCCTTTCTACTGTGGAAAACACTTTACGTTCATTTTTTAACATTGTCCTATAAGTCACAGAGGTTCTGCTCATTTTTAAAAATATTTTATCCTTGCTGTTAATTGAGTTTTCTTAATGTATTCCAAGTTTAATTACTCTATCTTTCCCTTTTATCATAAATATTAGGGTTTGGGATCAGTCATCTTTGGGAATCTCTTTGTAACAGCTCCATTGAGACATGATTTATATACTATGTGACTAATTTATTTAAAGTGTAAAGCAAATAGTTTTTAGAATATTCACAGAATTTTGCAACTGTCACTTCATCACTCTAAAAAGAAACCCTATATTCTTTATTTAGCACTCCCAGTTATCTCATTCTACCCAGACCTTACAAACAACTAATCTATTTTCTATCTCTATATAGTTACCAATTCTGAACACTTTATTTGGTATATACGATCTTTTGTGATATATATGATCTTTTACTTATCATAATGTTGTCAAGGCTCAGCCTTTCTATATAAGGCATCAGTACTTCATTCTCTTGTGACTATCTATCATCACTTTATAGACACTATAGGAAATATTCTCTTTATGTCGAGTTCCTCAGCTATTTATTTTCAGCTAGTCTCCCAGGTTTTGTTATTGCTTGCCATTTGTTTGGGACCATGCTGGAATCAGGCCAATTATTTTAATCCCTTTTTGTTCTATCTTTGTTCTTGCATTTGTTTGAGAAACTGTCTAAAAGTGACCCCTTTCCCAATGTCCTTCCTATTGACAAGAATATTTACTTGTATATATTGTGAACAGAAGAAACACTAAAAGAAAGATTTCTCATATTTCAAAGGACAAACAAGAAAGAAAAATATGTTGATTCTGATCAATAAGGATATTCTGAGGAAGAAAAAAGTGCCTAAAATACTGCTTGTCCTTCAGCATTCAAGGTGAATTAACTATTTCCAACTTCACTGATCTCTGGTAAATATGAGGAATGTTATGCTTATCCTAACCACTGCCATCTTTGCTCAACCTCTTTCTCAGAGTGACCATATCACACAGGTGGTAGATATTTTAAATAATGGATACATTTTCCTTATCTGTCAGCTCTTAACTGTACCCTAGACCACTTTACTAAGAAAAAAAATTAAGAAAACTTTCTTTCCTCTTCTATGATACCACTCATGAAAATTTAACTTAAAACATCTACATCTCTCTCCCTGTCTTGCCTTACTTTACAAATGGAATTATACTACTACAATCTCCACTTCATTATAGACCACACTTTGACTGACAAGAATGCTTCATGACAATAATGTAAGCTAAAATCGCTGAAACCAAACTAGCTAACTATTAAATGTACATCAGAGAAACTATTTCTTGGTGTTACAAAAATTTCTCTATTCATTATCAAGTTGTATCTGCTCTAAACACACCTTTTTTTCTTCACTCTATGCAATGCATACCTTAGTTAAAGATTTTGACATCATACTTGATACTCTATAGGCTAAAAATTCCACTGACATGGAAAAATAATTGGATAAAAATTATTAAAGTTTAGACAGATTCAAGAAAATTTTACCTAACCTTCCATAATATCCCTAAGTCAAAAGCAAAGCAAGGGCTTCAGCCTACAGCTCAGACTTATATCCAAAGGTCTTCTCATATACTGCCATAGATCTTGTAACCTCTTGGCATATTAGCAGAGAAACAAAATAAATAAGAACATCAATTTGTCAAAGCCCTCAGAGTTATCAATAAAACGATTGCTTTTTGCTTCCTGGTAGCAAATATAACAAATCACACTATCATCAATTCTACCTGAAGCCACTTGTTTCACTGTAGTACCTCCCTAATACTCCTTTTCCAGTGTGTCACTTGCTCAGGACAGTCAATATATTTTTTCCTTTTGCCTAAGATAGACAACAATATACTAGAAGCATCCTACCCAGGGATTAACTGAAGCCCTCTCGTTCTTTTCCCACGTTCGAAATCAAAACTTAAAACATCTACATTTTCCTTTGTGAAGATTTCCATTGTATCTGTTCTGATACAATATGTCTATGTTCTTCTACTTTATTCAGAAAACCAGTACAATTATAAAAATAATTTCACTTATTTGTTTTAGCCTTAGCAGAAAAGGTACATAAAGTTTAAAAAAGTAACTTACAATCTTGGTAAAACACATGCCATTATTTAGGCCATAACTTGAGGTGGGAGAAACACATGCTCTACTGATAAAATAAGGCTGTTTAAACTTTTCCTAGACCACAAATACACACACATGCACAGAGTGTTATGCCTTACTTTACACTTTTCATACCACCCACAATCTTCTAAAAAGTTTGAAAGAACTAAAGGAATCCTTAAATTAAAATTGGCAAAACTTTCAGAAATATTGGAACTCCCAGGTTGGGTCAAAGGTACTCCCACTATCCCCATGACCATCTCCAGCTACAGAGATGATTCAGTTATCTATTTAGAATTGGCAACTGGGAAGTTTATGTCTTTAGGAAATTACTGTCATGCTAGACTGTCTTACTGCTTGCAGAGAAGGCAAAATATTATAAGGGACTCATGTACTAGCCCCCTTCTAATGCTACTGCAAGGAGAATTGGGATGAAGACTCCATACTTGTCAAGGGAAAACACCCCCAGGAAAGGGGAAAAACAGGGAATAAGCTGAGCAAAGTGTAATGAAAACAATTTAACTAGCTTACTTTTAAAATAAAAGTTGAATTACCTGTCTGGCAGTTTCTGCTTTTACTGGAAGCCTAGCCTGGGAGGGTTACTGCTTGCAAACACCCCTGCTGGGTCTGTGGGCACTGTGAAGAACAATGGTTGTAGCAAAAGCTGCTACACACAAGGCCTCGGAAGGAATATTAACCAGGGCAACCCCTGTCCAGTCAACAGTCCTCAAACTTCCAGAAGCAAATGCCCATTGTGGAGATTTGTGTAATGGGCAGGACAGAGATCAAGGGAACAGCTTGAGCCCTGAGATATAGGCAAGGGGGCTTGTGCCCTAACTACAGAAGGAAACACAGCCAGCGGGAGATAAAAAGAAAATTCCTCTTTTCCACTGATTTTTCAGAGGAGCCTGACACTGTTACATCTGGTCCACAGAGAAACTAGAGGGATCTAACCTCCCCCAAAGGATCTCTGTGTGTGACCACAGACAGGGGGCTGCCCCCATACAAGGCTCAAGTTCTAGATTTCTCAAGGCTTCCCAGACCCTTAAAGTTAATGATTATAGATAGAATAGAACTAACATGCTTACTCATAGAAACTACCTATGTTTTTGTTCCCTTCCTCCGCTTAGCTAAATAAGAAAATAACCTTCAACAAAAGCTGGGTGGAACAAGCACTCATGGCCGTTTGTGGATGACCCATCAGTGGTGGACCCCTCTGCCCACTCTTTAAAACTCCCTTGTCTCGGTATTCCACACTGCTTTTACTTTCATTATTTCCATTTGATCACTGCCATTTCCACAGGTCTTAAAGGATCCTGCACCCGGGGCAGGACCCCAGCAGCTATTCTTATGTTATTTCAAACATTATTCAGTGCCCTCAATCTTACTAACTACTGATTATGCCATTCATCACCAGAGTTAAATGATAAAAGAAATCCCTCTGGAAAATTCTGAATGCATCAAATGACACCATAAGAAATCACAGCTGATGCCATTCCAACTTACACCTATTTGAACAAATAATGTTAAACAAACAAACCTACTGCTTTGTTAATGTCTCTCTTTCCCAGAATAAGAACAAATCATCATAATTATTGATCAGACTACAGGAAATTCTAAATTTGAATTCAACAAATACTTCATAGGGCAACTGACAAATACTTCTTAAGACATTAGGTAAACATCTGCCACCTAAAATTGCTTAGCAGAAGGCCAAATATGTAATCAAGCTAATGTTGGAGCTTGGTTATGGTCTTATAAATAACTCTGTTTTCCTGGATCACCATGTGACCCTACTAGAAAATATTTCCTTTGAGGTCAGTTTATCTGACATGTTTGCTTTATATCTATACTTCAATGAATGTTAGGAATAATATTCCCAGACTTATGTGTCCATAGAGATCCTAATTTTGTAAATCACCAGGTTTGGAAATTTCAACTTAGATGTAAGTTCTAAAATAAGTGCACCTTGATTGTCCAGGCAGTATACTTTAGGGAACTACTGACTTACTGTTTATGCAAAGAATCAAAGTAGTGCTATTAATGATAGAATTCATTAGGCTAATGATAGAATTCATTCAAAAGGCTGTAAGAAACTTACTACTACCTGGTGAAGTTATTAATGATGCCACCTCTTTTCTACCCAGAAAAAATGTTCGTCTAAACTCTTTGGTACAAGCAGAGATATCCAATTGCCCGCACATGGTGACATCTGTGACATTGTAATATTTCTTGCTGTACTTGAATCAATAAAGCAAGCAGAGTAGAGCAGCTTATATGTCACCTGAAGGATAAAGCTACTTTGCTCTCCAGGTTTTATGCTCATGGCCTATGAGATTTGCTCTCTTCTCCAAGGTTGGGTAACCAGGGCTCCTGATTCGGAGGTACCTCATAAAGTCTAGTTATTATGTTTTTCTCATAGTGGCCATGATGCTGGCACAGTGAATTCTATCTAGTTTTTTTCTCTAAAATTAAATAATATTTTATTAGATATATTGTAAAGGAGAAATATGGCTCACTGGCATTAATCCCTACCTAGGAGGGGAGTACCATGCACCCATAGCAGTCCCAGAGGAGGACTCTAAATATATTGCCAATTTCTGTGTAGGTGCTTAGTCAGATGAGAGGTTTGGCACAAAACCAGCTGCCAGAGTCCTGTTAGGGTTCTTCACTATGGCAGAGGCTCAAAGAACACCCAGAACTCATATCTCTCCCACTTACATTCTTAGGCCTAGACTGGGGAGACAAAACACTCAGATAACTTGGGCCAAAAAATGAATGACAATGCTGACACACACTACCAAAATTTCTGACATACTATAAAAGCAGTGCTAGGAAGGAAGTTTAGTGCCACATTAAAATATAGAAAGATCATAAATTAACAACCTCCTGTCACACCTCTAGGAACTAGAAAAATAAGGAAAAAACAAGTCTAAAGCTATTAGAAGATGGGAAATAAGAAAGCTCAGAGCAGAGATAAAAAAAATTAAAACAAACAAAAAAACTCAAAAGTATTAACAAAGCTAAAAGTCAATTCTTTGCAAAGATAAAAATCAATAGATGACTAGCTAAATTAACCAAAAAAAGAAGAGGATTCAGATAAGCTCAATCAGAAATTATAAAGAAGACATTATTACTGATACCACAGAAATAGAAAAGATTGTCTAAGACTTCTATCACCATCTTTATGCATACAAACTATAAAATCTAGAGGAAATGAACACATTTTTAGAAATGTACAATTGGTCAAGCTTGAATTAAGAAACAGAAATTCTCAACAAACCAATAGAGAGTAATGAGGCTGGGCGTGGTGGCTCACACCTGTATTCCTAGCACTCTGGGAGGCCAAGGCAGGTAGATTGCCTGAGCTCAGGAGTTCGAGACCAGCCTGAGCTAGAGCGAGACTGTGTCTCTAAAAAATATCCAGACATTGTGGCAGACATCTAGTCCCAGCTACTTGTGAGGCTGAGGCAAGAGAATCACTTAAGCCCAAGAGTTTGACATTGCTATGAGCTGTGACTCCACAGCATTTTACCAAGGGCAACAAAGTGAGACTGAATCAAAAAAAGAAAAGAGTAATGATATTGAATTAGTAAAGCAATATCTCCCAACAACAACAAAAGGCCCCAGACTAGATGGATTTGCAGCTAAGCAGAAGAACTGGTATTTAGCTTACAGAAACTGTTACATAAAATTGAAGGTGTTAATTCTTCCCTAACTCATTTTATAAAGCCAGTACTGACAAAGCCAGTATCACCCTGCTTCCAAAGCCTGGAAAGTACACAACAGAAACTAACACTATTGATGAATAGCCTTCAAAAATACAAACACAAAAATCCTCAACAAAATACTAGTAAACCTAATCCAACATAACATCAAAAAAAAATTCACCATAGTCAAATGCGTTTTATCCCAGAGATGCAAGAATGATTCAACATACTCAAATTAATGAATATTATTCATAACATAGAAGAATTAAACAAAAAATCATGATCATCTCCATGGATGGAGAAATAAAATTTTGATAAAATCCAGAACCCCTTATGATAAAATTCTTTCACAAATAAGGTGAAAAAGAACATACGTCAAAGTAATAAAAGCTACATATGTCATACTCACACAACTAACATCATTTTAAATGGGGTAACACTGAAAGCATTTCTCCTAAGAACTGGAACAAGACAAGGATTTTGAGAGTTATCACTTATATTCAACATAATAGTGGAAGTCCTAGCCAGAGCAATCAGGGAAGAGAAAGAAATAAAGGGCATCCAAATCCAGAAGGAGGAAGTCAAATTATCCTGTTTCTGACAATCTGATCTTATGTCAAAAAACCCTAACAATGCCTCCGAAAGACTCCTAGAATTAATAAACAAATTCTGTAAAGTCTCAAGTTTCAAAATGAGATAAAAAATAAATCAGCAAGGAAAAAGCAAATAAAACAAAGATCAGCAAGGAAAAAGCAAATAAAACAATTGAAATGTGAGGAAAAGATGTTAACAGACATTTTTCAAAAGAAGATAGACAAAGTATCAAAGAAATAGGGGGAAATGTTCGACAGAATGGCCATTACTAAAATGCAAAAAAAAAAAAAAAAATAGATGTTGGTACAGATGCAATGAATAGAGAATACTTATACATTATTAGTGGCAACATAATTGAAAGTCCTCAAAGTACTAAAAGTAGACCTACCATTTATTCCATAAATCCCACTACTAGGTATCTACCCAATGGAAAAGAAGTCATCGTATTAAAAAGACACCTGCACCCAAATGTTTATCACAGCACAATTCACATTGTAAAGACATGGAATCAACCTAAATATCTATCAACTGGTGAGTGTATAAGAAATGTAATACATATGTGCAATTATGGCTAGTATTAATAACATGGAGAAGAGTGGGGGAAACCTAGTCCAGGAAAACATGCTAAGTAAGGATAAGAAAGAACCCCACATCCTGAGTTAACAGTTTATCTTAATAAAAATAGGAAGTCACTGATGTTTTTGAACATGAGTGCACAAAATCAGAGATCTATGTTAGATGGTACTGCTAAAATTGGATAATAATTAGTAATGCGGAATCTGAGAGACTTTAGTTTATTTCTACAGTGAGAAGGATGATAGTCCCCCAAAGATGCATATGTTATAATCCCTGGAACCTGTGAATATGTTGGATTACATGAGAAGAAATAAGTAAGATTGCTAACCATCTAAATTTAAAATAAGATTATTCTTTGTCACCCAGAAGAGTCTAATGTAATCACAAGTGGTCTTTAAATGTGCTAGAGGGAAGAAGAATATTCAACGCCAGAGCTATGCAACATGAGAAAGATTTGACTGTCATTGTTAGCATTAAAGATTTTGGAAGGATGTTTGGAGAATACTTAGAGGTCTAAAAATTGACCTGCCATTCGATCCTATAATTCCTTTACTAGGTATAGACCCAGAAGACCAAAGATCACATTATAACAAAGACATCTGTACCAGAATGTTCATTGCCGCCCAATTCATAATTGCTAAGTCATGGAAGAAGCCCATGTGCCCATTGACCCATGAATGGATTAATAAATTGTGGTACTTGTATACTATGGAATATTACAAAGCCTTAAAGAAAGCTAAAATAATTCTTATCCATTTTGCCTATTAACATTATCTTTCTTTTCTCCCTAGGTCTACTTTACTCATTGCAATTCATTTTTTAATCAATATTTCTACTAATAAATAAGTTACATTCATTGTGAATATCATAAACTACTGGAAGCAAAATATTTGGTCATAAAATTAATGTTGTGCAATATTCCTTTTGATAATCTGCACCTAAAAATATTCACAGCATTTTGATTTTTTCTAATTCAATTAAATAAATAAATCATGGTTCATATAGTAAAAAGGAGTTAATGCTATTTAAGTTGATCTGTTTCACTAAAAATACTGCTTAATGTATTATAAGAGTTAATTCAATCATACCATAGAAATGTGTGGTGTGTGTGTTTGTGCATGTGTTTATGTGTGTGTGTGTGTGTACACGTTTGTGTGGCTAATGTACAGAATATAGCAGGCAGGCCACTTTGGAAGTATGTTTTTCCATCATACAAATTTATCATGTTTTCTATTTCATTTCCTTCTCTTATACTATCCTATAATAAGAAAAACTCATGGTTTCCCAGATAAACAGTAGAAATTTATATTTTACAGATTCCTCTGTGTGATTGTTTTTGATTTGATAATGAATATTATTTTAGTTTTTATCTTATGAAAATATGAGTTTCATTTACTGTGAATGGCATTGTCCAAAATATTTCTCTATGTATCTCGAATGTATGATCATTAAATTCTTAATCCCCCAAATTATTTACATACTGTGAAATTTGAAATAATGCTTACTAATATACAGGGTAAATTTCATGTGCATTTAAAAATATTATGCAATTTAAAACTATAAGTGAACTCTCTGGCCACCCTGTATTAAGTCTATTCAGTTTATAATAGATTCAGGTTTGCAAGTGCTCACTATGTACCTCATTTGTCCTTCATACATTTAGGGTATATGGGATTTAAATCTTTCACACACAAACAATGGAGAAATGAAAACCTACTTGTGTTTAAATGTTTTTGCTTTCAGGGTGGTTCTCATTTGACTGATCTCGGGTGCAGGGCAGGCAGCTCTAACTCACTGGCTTCAGCCTAGTGGGGATTCACAGAGAATGGCTCTGTGGGAGCCACTTACACCAGGAGCCAGCGCTTGATATTTCATTTAAGAGGCTCCTGTGGATTTGTCTCCAATTTCCTTTCAGCCCCACCGGTTTTCATTTTATTGCTATGCTGTAAAG
Organism: Arctocebus calabarensis; assembly: GCA_963573935.1. Classification (NCBI taxonomy): domain Eukaryota; kingdom Metazoa; phylum Chordata; class Mammalia; order Primates; family Lorisidae; genus Arctocebus; species Arctocebus calabarensis. Next base: position 10,335 of record CAUYON010017145.1, read on the forward strand.
GAAAAAAAGACAAAGCAGCAGTAGCAAAGGGAAGCCCACTCAGCCATACTAAGAAGTTGTGGAGGTTTATCCATCCTGCAGTAAAGTTGCTAAGGAGCCTGAAGGATGCCTGACTCCAGAGCAGCCCACATGGACATAAATATCACAAGTCCTGATTAGATGGGCCATTATCAACTACCAGCTCCAAAGGAATGAAGGGGGGCTGGGAACATAACCTGTCATTCACGGGCGTAACAATAAATGTTGCCTTTGATGCACGTGCCCACCAGAGCCAGAGAGGTCAAGATAATGAGAGTGATGCAAATAGTTACTTTACAGACCGAATACCAATGAATTTGCATCTCTCCACTGGAAATTCCAGTTCTATTTCTCCTTCACTGGCTCCCCCCAGCTTCAGTACCATAGTTTGTCTTGCAGATGATTTCCTTTCTGACATCTGGTGAATGCCTTAACATCTATTATTTTTCAATAGAATACTTTTATTTTCCTTTGAAAGCCAACTCTTATTTTTCATTTATTCAAACTAAAAACAACTGTGAGATTGCTTGGGCTAGTCTTTCCTTTTCCTGCTTCCATTCTACCCTCTTGGTTCTCTCTGAATCCTAGGGTTACGTCTCTCTGAATCTGGACTATTGAAATATTTCCAGTTGTTCTAAACATCTCCTTCCTACAATATTCTGCATGTTCATTCCAAAGCTTTGTGATCCACTTGTTTTCTGAGCTTTTTCACATCATTGTACAGAATTTTTATCTTTCTCTATTTCATAGGTGATAGTTGCCTTCTATTACTTTCTTTCTATATATTTAGACAAGCCCATTTTTTTAAACCATTTTTATATACTTTTTAAAGGTCAGCTTGACTGTAATTTCCAAGCCAATCTGAATCCCCCTGTGTCCCAAAGTGCATATCATATGACATTGGAATTATCTTTTTTTTTTATTAAATCATAGCTGCATACATTAGTGCAATCAAGGGGTACAATGTGCTGGTTTCATATATAATCAGAAATGTTTTTATCAAACTGCTTAACATAGCCTTCATGGCATTTTCTTAGTTATTGTATGAAGACATTTGTATTCTGCATTTAGTAAGTTTCACCTGTACCCTTATAAGATGCACCATAGGTGTGGCCCCACCAATTACCCTCCTTCCACTCCAATCTGACATTGGAATTATCTTTTTGTATCCGTTTCTCTTTCTGAACTATAAATACTAAGGAAGTATTATTACTTAGTATTTAAGGAAGTATTATACTTAGTATTTAAGGAAGTATTATTACTTCCTTAGTATTTAAGGAATAAATACTATGGAAATATTTATTCAAAGATCCCGTGACTTATGTACATTGGTATCAAGCAAAGATGAAAAATTCAATTTAGTTTATTGGATGGAATTATGAATATGCTGTCATTTCCCTAATTCTAAATTAAGAAGGGATGTGCACTTTAATACCTGATATAACAGCTCTTCAGATGCTCCTATACCAGGCCAGCAAGAAATGGTACAGATGACGATAATGACAGTTGTTACTGTTCCAATTCTATACTGTGACAAGAGAAGATTTCACATTTAGATCCCCAAGACCTTATTTAATGTTTGATAACTACAAAGATTCTCATTCAGTCTTGTAGAAAGTATCCAGGGCAAATATTGACATTCAATGCCATTTTTTCACACTGTCATTTTACTCTGTTCAAACTGGTGCTCTCTTCAAATCTTCATACGGCCCATGCATTACAAGAAGCTCAATGGTATTTTTAGGCTACAGAAAGACCTAAGAAACTGTCTATATTCATCTCTTCCTCCAATTGATCTGTTTCACCCTTTTCTATACAGCAGGGATTAGATTTAAATTATATATTTGAAAGTAAGTCAGAATTTAATTTTATGATGCAGGGTGTAATAAACAGCCCAATTCAGATGTCTAATTTTCAGGAGTTACAAGTCAAGTCATTGTGAAAGGAACCTGAGCCACTCTAGTGTGATCTTCTGTGGGTTTAAACTGCGGAGCCCTTAAGAGGCTGGAAATGACCGTGCACCCACCTCCCCAAGGCTTAATGTGAAAGACACTAAAATCATTTGATTGCTAATTGGAGGGGAAATGTATTGTAGAACTTTCCATAATGCAAATGTAGAAAGAACCATGTGCTTTATCATTTTAGCTCTTGGAGGATAAGGTAGATGAGAAAAGTGTGATCTTTGAATCTAGGGTTACATAATTCAAAGACAAAAATGTTTGTAACGGCAACAGTGTGCCAGATGGGAGAATATGAGTGTTATTTCAAAGTCAGCATGGCTATCACACAAAAGAAAAATAATCTAATAGCATTTACCTCGAGATATTAAATCACTACATTTAGGTGTATAAAGATCAACTTATGAAGGAGTAAGCAAATGTCTCGGTACTTCTAGGCTGTTCACATTTTGAAATATTTGTTAATATAAAGTCCACTGGAGTTAGCTATTTATGAGTAAGGCCCTAGGCATTTGCCTTCACAGTCTTTCCCATCTTATACCCCACAGGGTAACTCAACACCCAACACACTGCCATGGCGATATACCGTTTCAATGCTTTTGTCAGCTAGAAATTTAAATTCAGTTAAATCAATACTCTGAGTCATTTGGACCTCAAATCTGTCTGTGCTTAAGGTAATAGTATATTATGAAATAAATAAAAATGGGTACTTGCCTTTTGAAGAGACAGACCTCATATTTGTTCTAGTTATTTGGAGTTTTCTGGGGGCATACTCCTATTTCTAGGAGAGTTATCCACTAGAATCCTCTTTATTTAAAGAGTTACTCTTCTAGGTATACATGGGGAGCAAATACTGCAGCAGAAGGTATATAGCCAGGGTCTGGGTTGCAATTTTAACATTCTTCAGTTAATTGCTTGATCCTTTACCCACTGCCCACCCCTGCTCCCAGCCTGGTTACATGTAGAATAAACTTAAGATCAAGACAGCTGAAATGTTCCCCTCAGCTTGTCTAAAACCTTGGTTTCTATCTAACTATAAGCCTCTGACTTCTCTTTTCTTAGAGCATTTATTTTAGAAATATTTCAATATTTATTTTAGATAACTTCTCTGAGATGTAAACCTTTCCTAGCCTTTTCCCAGTTTCACCACCCAACATCTTTCTCAAGGACCTGAGAGCCGTCCCTCTGATATATAATCTCAGGAGGTGACGGTCTCTCTCAGTTCCAGTCTCTGGGAGACAGTAAAGGACTAACTTCAATAAACTCAAATTATTAAACCCAGAGGCCTAATCACACTGACCCAGCTGCCCCTATTGTCCTCCAGAACTTGCCCACTAGCTCACCCTACGGTGTGTGCGTTTGGCCTCAGCAGAGTTCAATTTTTCCATCTTATTGCAGTAGTCTAGACTAAAGCCTTTCTTGTCTGTTTACCTCTGTTTGGTATAATTTTTCTTTGAAGATAGTATCTTCTTTGTAGATACAGAAGATACTTTTTCTCACTTTTATTGTTGTTCCATCAAAAACAAAAGATCTCACTTGCTTATGCATTCTAGAAGTATTTCAATATTTTATCTGCATGAGGTACCTGTGGAAGAAACTACATGCTTCCCTGATAGTCTCATCTGGTATTTTTCCCTTAAGTAAGAGAAACCCCTGTAGTTTGGGAATTTAGCAATCTGAAGCAAAGACACGATTTCTCAGCTCCTCCTAAGGTTAAGTATGCTAATGAGACTGACTTCTGGCCAGTGGGATATATGAAGTAATATGGGAAACACTCTCTAATGGAGAGGGAAGTCTCTCCTTCCTCTGTTTTATCTTTGCTGCTTGCTGGAATGCAGCTAGGATTGCTGGAGTTGAACTAGGGCTATCAAACACAGGATGGCAAAGCATCAAATTAGAAGCCTGCCCCATTGATAGCCACGAGGCTGCCATATAAGCCAGTACTACTTATATTTACAGATAAAATCCTTCCCTATTGTTTTAGCCATATGGTTTATTTGTTTTACATCATCCATGACTCAATTTAATCCAAACTGGTATTTGTACCTTTCCTAGTTTTCTAGACTTGTTATGGAGAAGTAGTTCTTATACTTCTTTAATAATTACATGGGGTTTTGGTCGGAAGAAGAGATTCATACTTAGTCTTCAATTTTGAAATGGCAGTACTGTAGGAATTCTAGCCCACTAATGTAAATATCTATATTGATCTAACAATATTTAAATATTTATTATATCAAAACCCTCCACCCCACTTTTTCTCCATTTATTAAAGTTTTTAAAACCATAGTAATATCTTATGAGTTTTCTTCAAACAAGTTTTTCATTCTCCTTGTGAAGGTTATTCTTAGGAATTTTATACTTTTTGTTCTATGGCAAAATAGATTATCTTTGCTATAATATTTTTTAATTAATTAGTAACAATATGTATAATCATCACGTTATTAGCATATCACTATTAAATTCGTTGAAAAATTTTTCCTTTTTAAAATTATATGGGCACATAATAGTTGGATATATTTATGGCGTACATGTGATGTTTTGATTGGTATACATAATAATCAAATCAAGGTAATGGGGGTATTCATCACCTTCTGAATTTATCATTTCTTTGTGTTAGGAATGTTACAATTCTACTCTCTTAGCTGTTTTAAAATATACAGTAAATTATTATTACATATAGTCACCCTATTGTGCTACTGAATACTAGATATTACTCAGTCTATCTAACTATATTTTTGTACCTATTAGTTTTTCCTACTTCATTTTCTCCTCCCTGCTACCTTTGCTAATTGGAAAAACACTCTAGGACTTTGGTTTGGACAAACATTTGTTGAATAAAGACTCAAAAGTGCAAGTAATCATAGCAAAAAGGACAAATGGCATCACATCAAGCTAAAAAACTTCTGGATGGCAAAGGAAACAATCAATAAAATGAAGGGGCAATCCACATAATGGGAGAAAGTGTTTGCAAACTACCCATCTGAAAAGGGATTAATAACAGAATATATAAGGAGCTCAAACAACTGGAAAATAATCAAATGATCTAATTAAAAAAGGGTAAAAGTTCTGAATAGACATTTCTCAAAAGAAGACATACAGATGGCCAACAGGTATATGAAAATATTTTCAATATCACTAATAACCAAACAAATGGAAATCATAAGTGCAATGAGATGGCCTTTATCAAATGTCAGGCAACAATGAATGCTGGTAAGGATGTGAAGAAAGGCCATCCTGATACACTCTTGGTGGACATGTAAATTAATACAGCCATTATAGTGAACAGTGTAGAAGTTCTTCAAAAATATAAAGTTAGAACTACCATTGCTAGGTATATATCTGAAAGAAAGGAAATCAATATATCAAAAAGATATATGCACTCCCATGAGTATTACAGTAGGAACTGCAGTGGCTAAGATGTGGAATCAACAAACTGAAGTGCCCAGCAGTGCATAAATAAATAAAGAAAATCTGGTATATATACACAATAGAATATTATTAAGCCCTAAAAGAGAATGCCTGTCATTTGCAACAACATAGGAGAAAAAGGATGGCACGATGACATAAAATAGGCCAGGCACAGGAAGACAACTATTTCATGTTCTCACCCATATGTTGGGAGCTATAAAAACAAACAAACAAACAAAAAAAACACTTCAACTCATGGCAATAGAAAGTAGGCTGATAGTCACCAGACACTGGGAAAGGTGAACTGATTTTTTTTTTTATTAATTCTGATAGATTTTGCAGTCCTAAGACACTGCAACAAACAACTTTGTTTTGAATTTATTTTACTATGAAATTATTTTATTTATGTTTCCTAATTTCATTGGCCAGAATTTCCAAAACAATGATAAAGGTCATGAAAACAAATTTTCTCTCCTTATTTAAGTTTCAATAGCACTTTTTCTAATCTCATTAGCATCTCATCACTACTATGTTCTCTGTTAACTGAAAATGAAATCTTAATAATTTAATATTCTTTGATGTCTGTTTATCTGGGAGGTTTAACCCAAAGGGGTTCCTAAAGTGAATGACATTGTGCATCTATTGAAATGTTCCTATTTGCTTGTATTCTTCTTACTTATAGGGTACATACCTAATATTAGGTTATTCTGCCTACCTTTACAAATATTTATGTGGGAGGAAATTTTCCATGTAATTCTAATTTGACATTTTGCCTGTGATGTCTGCTTTGATTTCAAAAGTGGTTTTGTGATATGACATCTCTTCCTGAGTAGTATAAGCAATTTTACTGTTTTCTGTGAGGCCCAGCTCAATGCAATCACAGAGGACTCTTTCCATCTCCTAGCATTGGGACATATGATCAGAGCTTTGGAATTTTGCATGTTATTACATTCTTGTCATGTTATGTATATTTAATTTCAACTTAGTTTGTGTCATTTTCATCCACTTTTATAATAATAGTTTTTTTGTTCATTGCTTAAATGGTTCAATAGTAGCACTAATCCTTTGTAATCACAAGTTCCTCATTTTTACTTAGCGTAACACTCATATACATCCTGAGTAATACTCTTTTAAAGTCTGTTTTTCTATTTTATTAGTATATAAATAAAAATTTGTCAGATATTTTTGAAACATTCCCACCATTTAACTTATTTATTGATTTATTGCTTGCCTTTTTTAAGTTTTATGATACAGAAAAAAATTCTAAGGCATATACAATTTTTGTTTCTTGAAAATACCCTCTTGTTGTCTTGTTTTATTTTGTTTTTTGTTATAGTTAGTTCTCTACAACTTCTCTTTTCAGTACGAATACCTATTCTAAGACCTATCTGGTATGACACGTGCTTCATTAACTTTACAAGAATGTGGTGAGCTCATTTGCTTACACAGCCTTATTTTTAAGCATCAGAATATTTTCTTTGTAATGTCTCGATTCTTCAGGAAAGAGCAGTATTACTACATTGGTGCAAAAAAAGTGAGTTTTGGAGTCAGACTGTCTTGGTTTACATTCTCCCTTGACTATTTAAGTTTTATAGCCTACGAAAGTGTCCCTAAACTCTTTTTGCCTCAGTTTTCTATCTGTAAAGTGATGATGGTAAATGATGGTACAAATGAGATAGAATTGTTGGGAGGATAAAAAAGCAATCCACATTATTAAAAAAGAAACTGGAACAGGGTGACTGCTCAGTAAATGTCAAGTGTTACAATCACTTTACTGTCATCTCCCTCTTTCAGAAGGAAACTCTTTATTCTAGGGACACTTCTGAAAGTTTTTCTCTACTGATTTGATTTTCTCAAGTCACTAACTTTCTCCCATGAACCCAATGTGTATTTAACTCACACTTCTGCAATTTTAGTTTTATTGCAGTCCTCTCTGATCTTACCAAGATCTCTTTTCATCTAAGCTTATTGACTTTATATATCATCTTCTTGTTCTTGCAAGCCAGCTAGTTCTTCCCTTATGACTTTAATGTCCTATTTAATAACTTTTTGAATTTGATTTAATATGGCATTTTCCCCTGGATCTGTAGTAAAGTATAATACATTTTAGACATGCTCTTCTTTTAAGACAATGTTTGTTTTCTCTTCCACATTAGTATTTTTTCATGAAAGAGATGTTGTTAAGGTTGTTTTTAATTTCTCAATACTCATCCTCCAATACAGAAAGTCAGAGCTATATTAGTATCCACTAGTCAACAGAAGACAATATATGACGGGGCTCTGACCATTGTTCAGAGACATACAAGTTTGAAAATTAGTCTCTTTTAATGTATAGAACTGTAATTACCAAGATAGATTTTATCCTTCTATTTTATATCTATCTATTTGCATGTTGCATAGTCAAACCTAAAGCTTCTTATTGGTGTAGATATATCAGAAATAAAATTTAATACTCCAGTGAGTTTAAAAAAAGAGTGCTTGAATGGCAATGGGAAGGCTGCCTCATTTTCAAAGGAAACCTTAGGACCCCAAGCTAGCTAATGGTGATTTTTTTTTGTATTCTTAGGGATTCATTTAGGGTACAAAGAACCAGGTTACACTGATTGCATTTGTTAGATCAAGTCCTCTTATCATTGTGTCCTGCCCCCCAAAGGTGTGTCACAAACCATGATCCATCACCCTTTTCCCTCCTTTACTCTCTCTGTTCTACCCTTCCTCTGACCTCCACAATGTACTAGGTCATTAATTGTCCTCATATCAGAATTAAGTACATAAGATTCAAGTTTCTCTATTCTCGTGACGCTTTACTAAGAATAATGTGTTGCACTTCCATCCAGGTTAATACAAAGGATATAAAGTCTCCATCTTTTTTAATGGTTGAGTAGTCCTCCATGGTATACATATACTACAGCTTGTTAATCCATTCCTGGGTTGGTGGGCATTTAGGTCATGTTTACATTTTGGTGATTGTAAATTGAGCTGCAATAAACAGTCTAGTGCAAATGCCCTTATGGTAAAATGATTTTTTTCTTCTGGGTAGATGCCCAGTAATGGGATTGCAGGATCAAATGGGAGGTCTAGTTTGAGTTCTTTGAGGGTTCTCCATACTTCTTTCCAAAAAGGTTGTATTAGTCCCACCAGCAGTGTAAAAGTGTTCCCTTCTCTCCACATCCACACCAGCATCTACAATTTTGGGATTTTTGTGATGTGGGCCATTCTCCCTGGGGTTAGATGATATCTCAGGGTGGTTTTGATTCACATTTCTCTAATAATTATGGATGATGAGCATTTTTTCATATGTTTGCTAGCCGTTCATCTGTCTTCTTTAGAGAAGTTTCTATTATCTTTCTTGTTCATTGATATAAGAGATTGTTCACTTTTTTCATGTCGATTAATTTGAGTTCTCTGTAGATTCTAGTTATCAAGATTTTGTCAGATTCAAAACATTCAAATATACTTTCCCATTGTGTAGGTTGTCTATTTGCTTTGGTTGTTGTCTCCTTAGCGGTACAGAAGCTTTTCAGTTTAATTAAGTCCTATTTGTTTATTTTTATTGTTATTGTAGTTGCCATGTAAGTCTTCTTCATAAAGTCTTTCCTCAGGTGATATCTTCATGTGTTTTTCCCCATGATTTCTTGGAGGATTTTTATCATTTCATAACTTATTTTTAGGTCTTTTATACATCTTGAATCAATTTTTGTTAGGGGAGAAAGGTGAGGATCCAGTTTCGGTATTTTACATGTGGATATCCTGTTCTCCTATCACCATTTATTGAATAGAGATTCATTCCTCCAGTGTATGTTCTTGTTCGGTTTATCAATGATTAGGAGACTGTAAGATGTTAATTTCATTTCCTGATTTCTATTCGGTTCCAGATGTCTATATCTCTATTTTTGTGCCAAATACCATGCCATTTTGACCACTATTACCTTCTAAAATTAAATTGGAGATTAATGAAATTGAAAACAAAAGAATGATTCAGAAAATTAATGAAACAAGGAGTCAGTGTTTTAAAAAATAAATAAAAGAGATAAAACTTTGGTCAGATTAATTAGAAATAAAAAAGTAAAATATTTATTAAACTCAATCACAAATGATAAAGGGGAAATAACAACTGATGCCACAGATATATAAGAGATTATCTCTGAATATTACAAGAAACTCTATGCCCAGAAATTTGAAGAAAATGGATCAATATTTGGAATCACACCCTCTCCCTAGACTTAGCCAGGAAGAAATAGAGCTCCTGAACAGACTGATTTCAAGCACTGATCTCAAAGAAACAATAAAAAATCTCTCAACAAAAAATGCCCTGGCAGATGGCTTCACAACAGAATTCTATCAAACCTTCAAAGAAGAGCTTATTCCCATACTGCAGAAATTATTTCAAAAAATTGAGGAGGAAGGAATCATTCCCAACATGTTCTATGAAGCAAACATCACCCTGATACCAAATCCTGGAAAAGACCCAACTAAAAAGGAGAACTTCAGACCAATTTCACTCATGAATATAGATGCAAAAATTCTCAACAAAATCCTAGTCAATAGATTACAGCTTATCATCAGAAAAGTCATACATCATGATCAAGTAGGTTTCATCCCAGGGATGCGAGGCTAGTTTAACATATGCAAGTCCATAAATGTAATTCATCATACCAACAGAAGCGTGATGCAGAAATGGCATTTGATAAAGTCCAGCATCCTTTTCTAATTAGAATACTGAGGAGTATAGGAATAGGTGGCACATTTCTTAAACTGTTCAAAGCTATCTATGACAAACCCATAGCTAATATTTTACTGAATGGAGTAAAACTGAAAGGTTTTCCTCTTAGACCTGGAACCAGACAATGTTGTCCTCTGTCACCATTACTATTCAACGTAGTGCTGGAAGATCTAGCCAATACAATCGGGCAAGAGAAGGAAATAAAGGGCATCCAAATGGGGGCAGAGGAGGTAAAACTCTCCCTCTTTGCTGACCATATGATCTTATACTTAAAGAACCCCAAAGATTCAACTATGAGACTCCTGGAAGTATTCAAAAAATATAGTAATGTCTCAGGATATAAAATCAATATCCACAAGTCAGTAGCCTTTGTATATGCCAATAACAGTCAAGATGAGAGCCTAAATAAGGACACAATCCCCTTCACAGTAGCTACACAGAAAATGAAATACCTAGGAATATACCTCACCAAAAAGGTGAAGGACCTTTAAAATGAAAATTATGAAACACTAAGAAGAAAAATAGCAGAGGATATTAAAAAATGGAAGAACATACCATGCTCATGGCTGGGAAGAATCAACATTGTTAAAATGTCTATACTTCCCAAAGCAATCTACCGATTCAATGCCATCCCTATTAAAATGCCAACATTGTACTTTCAAGACTTGGAAAAAATAATTCTTCATTTTGTATGGAACCAGAAAAAAATCCTATATAGCTAAGGCAGTTATTAGTAATAAAAACAAAGCCTGTGGCATCAGCCTACCAGACTTTAGCTAACTGTGATTTCTTAGTTACTATGTCACAAACTACTACTAAAAACCACCAAACTCTTCCTTAGCTCACAATTCTGCACATGGGCAATCTGGACTAGACTCAGATGAGCAGTTCTTGTTTCACTGAGGCTTAAATAACATTTTTTTTTCAGATTTCTGCTGCTTCTGCTGACATTTAAATAATCAAACATGGCCTTAATGAGGACAACTCACTTCTCTTCCAAGCGTCTTGTCACTGTCCAGTAAGCTGGCCAGTGCTTATTCATATAATGATTATAGGGAGATTCAAGAGAGCAATGGGACCGTGGCATGCTTCTTAAGGCTTCATCTTGGAATGGGCACAAATTGATTCTATTGCATAATAATGCTAAAACTAACAACCACCCAGACTTAAGGCTGAAAATATCACTTCTTGATAGGAAGAACTGCTAAGCACATTGTCCAGGGTATGGATATAGAAAGAGATCATGAATTAAGGATGTTTTACAATCTATCACAGCAGAGAAGCCAAAAAATGCTTTCTACTACTTTATTGTGGCAAAGAAAAATTACTTTAACTATTAACTATTAACTCAGTTCAGTTTTGTCATTCTGATAGTTATTTTTCCTCAAAATTTAAGCCACAAGTTATTGTTTTTATGTTAATTTTATCATTCTTTATTACCTTAGAAAGTTTATGGTCTGTGTCAGAGTGATCGTCGTAAGTCACATAAAGAAAGTCACAGGAAATATCAGTATGTATTTTGTAGAATATTTCTTTCCATGTGTGGATACTTGACTGTAAAAGCCCCCATTTTTCACAGTAAACTGAACAGTTGGAAATAAAGACCAACAATATGTTGCAATAAGTGATTGTGATGGTCTGGTCTAACTTTGACTCTATGTGACTTGATCATAATAGACCTTGATTACTTAGAGCCATATTAAATGTCTTGACCCGATGCTAAATTATCCTGATTTTAAATGGAGTCTCCAGTACTTCTTCTGGACCTGAATTTGAAATTTTCATGATGTCTAGACAACTAGAAAAGCATTTCTAGAAATGCTGTGGTCTCTTCATCCTTGGACAATCTTTTTTGACTGGGTAGTAGTCAGAAATTGTGAATAGAAACATCGTGTAAACTTTACCATAGGCCATATATTTCAGAATACTAAAATAGAAGAAAAAAGAACATTGAAGGCGGTCATATCTTATTATTTCCCATTACCAGTATGAACTTTACAAGTTAACTGGGTAATGGATTAAAGATTTGAAAATGCTGGTCTGACAATTAATGAGATTTTACATGAAGTGCTTAGTACAATGTCTGGATAACATTAGGCATTCTCCAAAAAAATTAGGCATTCACCTAAAAAACTTTTTTTTTTTTTTTTTTGAGACAGAGCCTCAAGCTGTCACCCTGGATAGAGTGCCATGGCATCACAGCTCATAGCAACCTCCAATTTCTGGGCTCAAGCGAGTCTCTTGCCTCTGCCTCCCAAGTAGCTTGGACTACAG
>CAUYON010017147.1:0-19450 GCA_963573935.1 Arctocebus calabarensis
GGGCCCGCCAAACAACAATGACGGCTGCAACCAAAAAATGGCCGGGCGTTGTGGCGGGCGCCTGTAGTCCCAGCTACTTGGGAGGCGGAGGCAGGAGACTCACTTGAGCCCAGGAATTGGAGGTTGCTGTGAGCTGTGATGCCACAACACTCTATCCAGGGTGACAGCTTGAGGCTCTGTCTCAAAAAAAAAAAAAAAAAGAGAGAGAAGGAATAGGCAACCCCACTGACTCAGCAGTCAGCTTTAAGGGCCGGCTTCTGGCTCTATCAGTCCAGGATTTTCTTATCCTGCCCTCTTTCTACACTTTGAGATTGTAGGGATGCACATCACACCTTCTTTGACCAAACCAAGCTAGGTCAGACTCCAAATGAGAGGTCCCCTAGCTTTTTTGAATCACTGATTGGAATATTTCCTTCTCTTACGATCTCCAGAGTGTTTGAATTAGGTCTCAGTTGTTTAAACATGCATTTGATTACAGAAGAGAAAGGGAATGTTGGATGTACAAACTAAATCCAAATCTACCAGAAGGACCCAGTACTGTGTTACTCTATTTACTCTGAGGAAAATTCATACATGATTGCTTTTTTATAATTATTTCTAACTCAACTTCTCAATCTAGACCACAGATTGTTTTCATGATTAGGTTGATAAGGTTGTAGGATCCACCCTTTAGTCTTATACTGAAAAAGATGGTTGCCAGAGCTACCTGATTCTCTTTCTGCCTATGAAAGTCTCTGTCGTCAGTGTTCCCTTCTATAAGCACAACTATCCCAGTGTCTGGAGCCAGACATTCTGGGTAGTTCCTGAAAATTCCTCCTCCTCTTTCAATATAGTTTCTCTCAAAGCTGCAAATAGCTTTCACAACTTTGTTCCCCAGTCGGTATTTGAGGCTGGGTACCCCCAGCATAGACCCAAAGCCAGACAGACCCAGCCCTGTGGGATCATGTTTTAATACCAGGTAGACTGAAGATACAAAATCGAGGTTTTTAAAGAGAACTTTGTGCTTTTTTTGTTACCCCATCCTGCCTAAAGACAGAGAGTAATGAAACATTCTCCTGTACCCTGATTTATGTTCATTCACGAAACTGCCTTTGTAGGGGTACAGTAGCTCCCAGATTGCTGAGGAACCATGTGTTAACCAAAAATTCAAAATGGAACCAACCAACTGTATCATTGAACATTAATTAACAAGTACTTGTTAGCCTTCATTGACTCTTCTGAACTTGATTTTGGCATTTTGCTATAAGCTGGTATCAAGAAAAATTACCAAGCTACCCAATGACTCGCCATCCTACTTCCTTGTAAGTGTGTTGGTGACCTTGTCTGCAGTACTAGTGTTCTCCTTAAGGGGAGCCACTGAGAAAGTGTTCTCAGTTCTTACTACCAAGAAAACTCATTTTGAAAAACTAGCTGACTGCACTACACAGTACTGATTGTCTTTACTTGACAGTCTCAGAAATTCAGCACCAACTCTATGACCTACCTCCCCCAAGAGCCCTGGACTGCATTGCACACACTGCCTCACACCAAGGCATGCTTTGCATTTCATCTGCTAACATCCTACTCTCTGGTTTATTTAGTTTATCCTGTTCTATTTTCTGTGTTACATTGCTCAGAGGATTTGGGGCTGCTTACACAATCCTTTGCCTCCTTTGGTGCTTAAAAGAGAAAAGGTCTTGAAATCAGAAGGCCACAGGTTCATCACCCCTGCAGAGTTTCATAAATGTCATAAGGACGTTGGATGGCATAGTTAATGGGAACTCTTTCTAGAAGGGGGGATTTCAATTGGCCTCAAAAGCAGACCTGAACCAAGCAGAAAGCAAATATGATCATGCTGTAAGTAGAGCTATCAGCTGAGTACCCACAGGAGGGAGCTGGGGAAGGGGTATGATGATATTTATAATAGTTTCTTGCACTGGAAGATGAAGTTCTTAAAAATTGGGGCAATTAAGCGAGGTATGATTACACCAGGCCTGTAATCCCAACACTTTGGGAGGCTGGGGTGAAAGGATGGTTTGATCCCAAGAGTTTGAAACCTGCCTGGGCAAGATAGAGAGACTCTACTTCTAAAAAAAAAAAAAGAAAAAGTCAGCCAGGCATGGTGATATGCACCTGTACTCCCAGCTTCTCAGGAGGATGAGGTGGGAGGATTGCTTCAGCCCAGGAGTTGGAGGTTACAGTGAGCTATGATTGCACCACAGCACTCCAGCGTGGGCAACAGAGTGAGATCCCATCTCAGCAAAAAATAATAATAATAATAAATAAATAAATAAATATTTTTTTTTTAATTAGCTGAGTGTGGTTTCATGAGCCTGCAATCCCAGCTACTTAGGAGGCTGAGGTGGGAAGATTACTGAGCTCAGAAGTTGAAGGTTGCAGTGAGCTATGATCATGCTACTGCACTCTAGCCTGGGTGAAAGACCAAGACTCTGCCTCTTAGATGGCAACTTGGACAAAGATTTTAATTTAGTATAATATTGTAATTATAAACATCATCATTCAGCCTGAGCAAGACCCCATCTCTACAAAAACCAGAAAAACGAGCCGAGACGGTGGCACATGCCTATAGTACCAGCTGCTCAGTAGGCTGAGGCAGGAGGATCACTTGAGTCTAGAAGTTTGAGGTTGCAGTGAATTATGATGATGACACTGCATTCTAGCCTGTATAACAGAGTGAGACCCTGTCTCAAAAAAAAAAAAAAAAGGCTGTGCACAGTGACTCATGCCGGTAATCCTAGCACTCTCGGAGGCCGAGGTGGGTGGATTGCTTGAGTGCAAGAGTTCAAGACCAGCCTGAGTAAAACCAAGACCCTATCACTACTAAAAACAGAAAATGAGGCAAGAGGGTCGATTGAGCCGAGTTGGAGGTTGAAGGGTGCTATGAGTTATGACACCACAGCGCCCTGTCTCAAAAAACAAATCATAAGGAAGAATTTTATTTTACTTTGTTTAAAGAAAAAGAAAGAAGAATTCAGGGTAAAAGTGCAGATGTATTGAGTAGTATTTTTGTAAGATGAAACTGCTGATGATCAGGAAGGATCAATGAGAAGAGGAATCCAAGGTGAAGTATAGGGACTCAGATTGAGATGGCAGCCTTGGGAACAAAGAGAAATGCCCAGAGAGAAACAGCTGAGGAGAGGAATTACCACACTTTGTCAGCTCCTCTGAGGAAACAGAGGGGGAGATAACTCACTGCCAAGATGGGGAGACAAAGACTCTAATGCCCTGTCCGGACTTAGCAGGAAATTGTGCCCTGGGAGACTACTCATGCCTGACAGGCACAGAGGCCAGCAGGGCACTCGGTTGCCATGTCCGTGCTAAGGAACGGAAGGAAAGGGTGAGTTGAAGTGGGCGGCGGTACCGTCACTGAGTTCTCATCTGAGAAAGGCAAACCACTTCGACTCAGAATTCTTGATGTCACGTCTACTATAAGCACGCCATATTGCTTACTGAGTGAATGAAACGCTGATTTCAAGTTTGTCTTTACTGCAACATTTGTTTGCCTTTTCAGTTGTAACATCATGTAACTACAAGTGCCCCCGGCTTACTTGGGGTTGCATCTTGATAAACTCAACATAAATTGAAACTGTGGTAGTTGAATGTGCATTTTTCACCTTACAACATTTTCAATTTACATACCCCATTGTTAAGTAGAAGAGTATAATGAAAGTACGTTGCTTTTAGACCGTTTTAAAGTTAGAATCGTCTTATGTTAAACCATGGAAAGTAACTGCTTTGGTAGATTAAAAAGATGAAAAGCCTATCATGCGGCCAAACATGCAGCAGGCATTAATTCCTTTTTAAATGACAACATGAATGTATGGTCTCTGCTTTCAAGACACTCCTTTTAAAAAGCCTTACTAAGTGGATGGGACCCATCCTCCCATATTTTAATACAGATTATTTTTCTATAAATATTTATAATATTCCCAACTACTGAATACACATATTGTGCTTTGGCTCTTCTATTCAAGCACACAAGGCCTTTTGATTATCTGACTTCCATAAGCATTAGTGCTGTGGCGTCACACCTCACAGCAACCTCCAACTCTTAGGCTTAAGCGAATCTCTTGCCTCAGCCTCCCAAGTAGCTGGGACTATAGGTGTCTGCCACAACACCCAGCTATTTTTTTTGTTGCTGTGGTTGCAGTTCTCATAGTTGTTTAGCTGGCCCAGGCCGAGTTGGAGCCTGCCAGCCTCGGTGTGTGTGGCTGGTGCCATAATCACTGTGCTACGGGGGCCCAGTCAATATTTCTTTTTTCTTTTTCTCTACACCATTTTTCTTTGTGTACAGGTTGCCAAAACCCTCCTGGTGCCCTAACGCAATAGGTGGATTGATCCTGCCTGTATCAGCTGAGCTTGAATGCCCTCAATCACAAGGCTCTGAAAGGCTGCAGAGAACACTTCCCGCACATCAGCATCTGTCAGGCTGCTGGGTGGGACGGCCCACACCGACCTGCTTCAGCATTATGCAGTCTGGACGCTGCCCACACGTACGCCCAGCGGAACTGCGACCGGGGTAAGTGCCTGGCAAGGTACAAGACACAACATACCTAAAAACAGCGCAGGCCTGAAGCCTCTTTCCAGTTATTTCCAATTTACATACCCCACTCAGAGAGCTACCAGCTGTCACTGAGGTACAGAGAGGGAGGATACCAAGAAGGAAATTCCCCTTGAGCCAGTTTTTCAGGAACAGCCTTTAATTTTTTAATTGGTTTTAGCTATGAAAAAACACCTTAAGAACAACTCACAAGTATGGAGCATGAAAAATAGTTGATTTGGGGGCGGTGCCTGTGGCTCAGTGAGTAGGGCGCCAGCCCCATGTACCAAGGGTGGCGGGTTCAAACCCAGCCCCAGCCAAACTCCAACAAAAAACAGCCGGGTGTTGTGGCGGGTGCCTATAGTTCCAGCTATTTGGGAGGCTGAAGCAAGAGAATTGCCTAAGCCCAGGAGTTGGAGGTTGCTGTGAGCTGTGTGACGCCATGGTACTCAACCAACGGTGACTAAGTGAAACTCTGTCTCTAAAAAAAAAAAAAATTTGATTTACATTGTAAGGTTGAAACTTAAAATGATTTCAATCTAGGACAGACATGCAGGGAACCTGGTTTCTAAACAAATTGATGGTATAAATGGACTAGCAGAAGAACTAAATAGATAGAAACTATTTTTATAAGGCCTCTCAAAGGAGTTCATTTAAAAGAAAGAACATAAAGCACAGATGAAACATAAAGCATTATACGGCCTAGAAGACACAGAATTGACATAGTCCAAGGAACTTTTTTTTTTTGAGACAGAGACTCAAGCTGTCACCCTGGGTAGAGTGCTGTGGCATCACAGCTCACAGCAACCTCTAATCCCTGGGCTCAAGTGAGTCTCCTGCCTCCACCTCCCAAGTAGCTGGGACTACAGGTGCCCACCACAACGCCCGGCCATTTTTTGGTTGCAGAGGTCATTGTTGTTTGGTGGGCCCGGGTTGGATTCAAACCCGCCAGCTCAGGTGTACGTGGCTGGTGCCTTAGCCCGTTGAACCACAGGCACTGAGCTGTAGTCCAAGAAACTTTTTTGCCCATAAAACATCAGCCAGGTGCGGTGGCTCATGACTGTAATCCTAATACTCTGAGAGGCTGAGGCAGGTAGATTGCTTGAGGTCAGGAGTCTGAGACCACCTGAGTAAGAATGAGACCCTGTCTCTAAAAAATAGCCAGACATTGTGGCAGACCCCTGTAATCCCAGCTACTTGGGAGGCTAAGGCAGGAAAATCACTTGGGTCCAAGAATTTGAGGTTACTGTGAGCTGGGACACCATGGCGCTTTACTAAGGGTAACAAAGTGAGACCCTGTATCAAAAAAAAGAATCATGTACATTCTACCTGTATGGCATTTAATACATTAATTATAAATGATTCTCATATACTATCATTAACTTAATTAGGCAAACATTTTCTTTTTCTTTTTTTTTTTTGAGACAGAGTCTCAAGCTGTTGACCTGGGTAGAGTACCGTAGCATCATAGCTCACAGCAACCTTAAACTCTTGGCCTTAAGCGATTCTCTTGCCTCAGCCTTCTGAGTAGCTGGGACTATAGGCACCTGCCACAACACCAAGGTAGGCAAACATTTTCAAACTTTAAAAAAATTGCATTTTCAAGGTAGTTAAGTACAACTCAAAATCATGTTTAATAATTGTCATTTTTACTAATTCAAGCAACCTCTTTTTCCCCTGCTTTTTTCATAATCAGTAGGTTTTAGAAAACAAGTTTTTCCACTCAGTGGCTTAAGCTATCTTTTAAATTTACTGCATATATGATAAAAACTAATACCCATTTAAAATTATTCACTTTTCTTAAAATCTGTATTTATTTCTTCTCACAAGTGTTTCAGCACCTACTGTGTGCCAGGCTGCACAGTGGGTACATGTGCTCTTCTTTGCGTTCTCCAAGTTCTGCAGCAGACTCCCATCACTGGCAAACAGGTGAGAAGTCTGAACCCCGAGCAAGGAAAGTCGTGTGAGAAACTCACATGCCAGTTAGAAGGCTTTGCAAACTTAGGACCAACTGAAACTTTACAAAGAGAATAAAACTGAAGTTTGGAAAAATTTGCTGGTGACCCAGCAAAAGCTCCTAGGAGCCTCTTCTTTGTATAGAAGCATATTCTCTCTTTCAGCGCAAGGAATGCAACAGTGAGAAGATATAAAAGGAAAAAAAAAACATACGACAGACATCCTTAATGCCTAAAAACTACCATAAAATAATCTATGGAGTTATTTACTATACTAAACAAAGGTGGTTTTCTACTTCACAAAGCAAACACCTGGTACAGGAGCACCTGTCTGAAGCTGTGGCTATTAAATACTTGGAAGGCTGAGACGAGAGGATTGTGGGAGTCCAGAAGTTCGAGATTAACCTGGGTGGCAAAGTAAGATGCCTTCTCTTTCAAAAAAAGAAAAAAGAAAAGAAAGGAAGTTCCACTAAGAGTTCTTAATGCAAGTTTTACCATTTGGATTTGTAAATGGAGTTGCACGAGTCCACGTGTGACAACCAGCCCTGAACGTTGGTTAGTTGTTACTTACATTTAAAGCAGCTTCTCCACACTTCTCAATGGCTGCAAGACCCTGATTATGAATATGTGTCTCCAGCAGCTTTTTCAATTCTCCTAGGCCGTCCTGGATTCTAGATACAAGATTATACATGCGCCCCAAGTCTGAAAGAAGAAGGAGCCACCTTTATGTGTGAAAGAAACTTTGCATATCCAGTCCATTATTTACCTATTCATATTGAGATAAAAGATATTCTGAAATAAAATAATCATTTTTTAGACCTTAATAATTAAAAGCACTTAATGAACACCAAATATTTTCTATTTGGTATATGAATATTTTGCTTAAAAAAATGAAGTTATGCTATTATAAAAGTTTATTTTTCTCATTAGTATGAGAACCTAACATAATGGAGAAAAAAAATTTTATCGGAAACTACATACAATGTTTTCTAAAATTCAAGACTGAGATAATATTTATACCTAACACATATAGGCACTCAAATATTTGGGTTGGTTTTTTTTGTTTAGAGATAGAGTCTCACTTTGTCACCCTCGGTAGAGTGCCGTGGCGTCACACAGCTCACAGCAACCTCCAGCTTTTAGTCGATTCTCTTGCCTCAGCCTCCTGAGTAGCTGGGACTACAGGCGCCTGCCACAATGCCTGGCTATTTTTTTGTTGCAGTTTGGCCGGGGCCCAGTTCAAACCTGCACCCTTGGTATATGGGGCTGGCGCCCTACCCACTGAACTACAGGCACCACCCTGTTTTTAAAAAATTTTTAAAAGATAATATTTAAAAGAGATTACGGATATCTATCTTAACTATACAAACAAATAAGTCACAAAAGGATTCCCCAATTCTTCATTTAATATATGTATGGCACATAGTTAATTTGAGGGTCAAAGAAGAAAATTCCCAAATCCAACATCAATCTTTCATTAAGCCCCTAATATGCCCCAATGAAACATGAAAGTTTTTAAGTGAAATACAAAATAATATTTTCCCCTCAGAAAATTTCCAAAGGAAGACTAGCCAAAACATTAGGGACAGAATCCTTTAATGTTGACATGTCCAGAGCAAGTCATATTCCAAAGTAAACTGAAGGGATGCTCTTCTCTCCAAGTCCCAATGGAATTATCTGCAGAGATCTGAAATAAAATACACACACACGGGCATCTTTTACAAAAACAACTGACGTGGTAAGCAATGCTGCCGTCTCAGAGTCCAGAATTTCAACCGATTTCAAAAGTACAGATAATAAATACCTACATTTTATGAGTCTTAGTGGCTCACCTTCATTTTTGTCAGCATCTAATAAATTCTGGAATTCTGTGTGGAAGATTTCCAGGTGTTTTTCGATGAGGACTTGCTCACACTTCCTTGCTAACTCATCCTGTGTGCTCTCATGAAGATAAACCTGAACTCGTCGCTGTTCCTCAAGCAGACGAGCCTCTGCCTAGAAAAAAATTCATCCAAGTATATGGTTTTGATTTATTAGTAAAGAATAATAACGTGAATAATTGCAAATTACACTCACAAACCTGCTCTAATAAAATACAATTAAGGAAAAAAAGGAAAAGGTGTTTTGATTTTAGGGTAAACGACAATTGTATTTAAACAGTCATTAATACATTCCATTTTCTCTGCAATATGTACCATATATCTCCAATGCAAATCCCTCTTTAGTGCCCTAACAATGGTTTTCAGTAACAGTTCAAATATTTTTGCAACAGTATTTTTTTTTCGGATAAGTGGTATTTCACCTTTTTAAGATAATACTCCCATCCGACATTCTGAGAAAACACTAGATCCTTGCTCGCCTGCACATAGACACCAAGTTAAGAAGCTCCACTTGTGACTGACACCTACTTACACAGTCACACAAATACAATATCTGACCCCCTGGGAATAATCATTAGCAATCAGACTTTAAAAAACTTTAACACAAACATTACAGCCTTCTCTTGCCAATCACTAAATATGTATCTCGGAAATCTACGGGGTTATTTATGCATTTCAATTTCTTGCATTTCCTTCTATAGAAAAGAGGAAAACAAAGATGTAATAGAGCAGAGCAGCAAAGTTAGTAAAAGCCAGTATTTATATAAAGCGAAAAAGGAATTTCACCAGTAATCTCAAATTAGTAGAGTAATATGAATAAAGATAGACAAAACTATATTTTTTCTACATATTGTAAAATGCTTGCATTTTCCAAAATGATTTTTAAGTTTGGTATAATTTTAAAGAAATTTGGAAAAATTCCACTGAAAATGAATAAACACTTAAGAGATGTGAAAAAAATGACCAAGCAGGATTTGTACAATCAAGAATTTTTTTTTTTTTTGAGACAGAGCCTCAAGCTGTCACCCTAGATAGAGTGCTGTGGCATCACAGCTCACAGCAACCTCCAATTCCTGGGCTCAAGCAAGTCTCCTGCCTCTGCCTCCCAAGTAGCTGGGACCACAGGCGCCCGCCACAATACCTGGCCATTTTTTTGGTTGCAGCCGTCATTGTTGTTTGGTAGGCCCGGGCTGGATTTGAACCCGCCAGCTCAGGTGTACGTGGCTGGCGCCTTAGCCTGTTGAGCCACAGGCACCGAGCCAGTACAATCAAGAATTAACAAGAAAACTATTTAAACCATAGCACAGAAGTTAAAACCTTACTACATGTTTTAAAATAGTTAAATGTGAAAAATTAACTTGGAAATATCTGTTATGTATCAAAAGGTCAATATCCTTCATACATAATGATCTCCAAAAATCAGTTCATAGATCCAAATGAAAACATGAGAAAAGGGCAGCACCCAAAGCTCAGTGGGTAGGGTACCTGGCACATAACCTGTGGTGGCGGGTTCGAATCCAGCCTGGGCCAGCTAAAAACCACTAGCACCACAACAAAAATAGCTGGGCATTGTGGCAGACACCTACAGTCCCAGCTACTTGGGAGGCTGAGGCAAGAGACTCACTTAAGACCAAGAGTTTGAGGTCGCTGTGAGCTGTGACGTCACAGCACTCTATACTGTAACATAGTGAGACTTGTCTCAAAAAAAAAAAAAAAAAAAAAGGAAAAGGAACAACTCACAAATAGAAAACATTTGAAGTTATCAAATTTCCAATAGTTAAATTCTTCTATAGCATATTCATGTAATAAAATATTATCTACTAAAATAAACATGAAATACACAACAAATCATTAGTGAAGAAGTTACCAAAAAGACCTATAGCATTATTCTAATTTGGTTTATATACATAATGAATAACAGTGCCCCAGGCTTGTAGGTTTATGTCATTTGTATTTTCCAAAACATCACAATTAATATATAGTTCTGTTTCCTGATTACAAAGCTGTTTTAAAACAGGAAGAAACTTTAATGTACTTTAACTCGCACGCTCGGAGTTAAGACTCTGCTACTTCATATCTAGTGTTTTGTTAAGCCTGACACCTTAGCTGGTAAAGTGCAGAATGTGCAAACCAAACAGCACCATTTATTGTTTTGTTTAAACTGTTTTCTTGAAAAAAGATAATTGTCTTAGGCAGCAAAACAAACTTTTAGTCCTTCCAAGGTGGAAGGTCAGGCTTTGATGCCACTCTCATCTTTGGAGGGCCTGGCTCCTCACATCTTATAGCATTCTACACCTCTTTCCTGCAAGGCTGAGTGGGCACGAAGAGTCGATGGGGCACCTGGATCATTACAGAAGCATCCACAGCCAGGGGGCCTCAATACCAGCTCACTTTATATACTGGTAAAGAAACAAGGGACCCATTGTTGAGCGTCATTTGGTTTTAGAAAAGAGTCATTTACATTCTTCACTGATTCCAAGTCAACCTCTTGATCATCACTTTATTTAGCAGGTAATTATTTTGGAACACTAAGATCAAATTCAGATGACTAAATAAAATCAAGCAATTGAAGACTACCCTCATTAATTCTGTTATTATAAAAACAATAAAAGGGGCTTGGCACCCATAGCTCAGTAATTAGTGAGCCAGCCACATACACCGAGGCAGGCAGGTTTGAACCCAGCCAGCTAAACAATGACCACTGCCACAAAAAAACCCAGCTGGGCATTGTGACAGGCAGCTGTAGCCCCAGCTATGTGGAAGGTTGAGGCAAGAGAATCGCTGAAGTCCAAGAGTTAGAGGTTGCTGTGAGCTGTGATGCCACAGTACTCTACTAAGGATGACATAGTGAGACTCTGTCTCCCCCCCCAAAAAGGAAATTAATGAAATTGTGTTTTATTTTAAAAAATTTTTTTAAATGACATTAGAAATGTAAATAGTTACACAAAGTTTTTGTTATTCAGATTAGTCTTAATCACATCAGACAGTAAGATACTAACAACACTAATATGGCCTAGAGTTGTTTAGTCCTCATAGCTGTCCTGAGAAAGGTCAGCTAAGAAAGCCAGAAATCCTCAAATGGTTCCACTAGAACACTCCTGACAACAGAGAAAAGTCAACCCAGATCCTCAGGGAATTTGCACATCTACCCTTAATTGGCTGAGAAAAGCAAAATATTTCTTGAAGGTTCATACTTTATCTCAATATTGTTCATGAGTTTTGCATTCTGTTTCATAGCAGTGTTTGTTTTATTATAAACATAATTTTCCCCTAAGTTACTGAATAGCTTTGCCACCTTTGATCCTCTGGTTTTGCATCTTCTCATGCATACCACGTGCACTGGAGGTTGTATGTGGTGGGTATTTGTAGGACCAAACACATCAGGGCTTGCTCTCATACTATTCTAAGCACCTTTTTATAAACAAAAAAATACACTTTAATCTCATTTTAATTTTTTTTAATGAAAGTCATTTAATCCCCATTCTTACCTATTATTATTCCCATTTTAAAGATGAGAGAATTGAGGAACAGAAAGTCTACCTAGTCGATGGTAGAGTGGGAACTTAAAACTAGACTAATAGCCCAGTTTGAGACACAGGCAATAGGATAAACTCAGAATATTCACATGGTTAAATTTCAATTTTATGCTTATAGACTCTGCATTATGGACTCTCAGAATGTGATGGAAGTCATGTTTGGCATGATCCAACCAGATTCAGGTCAAACCTCTAAGTACTCTGGAAAAGAACCCCCAGGATGTAAAAAACATCTTGCTTCCTTGAAAGCAGGGATCGTGATAGAATGAGAACACCCAGGCCACTGGAAACCTGTGCTCCTTAAGATGCCTTTAGTTTCAGGCCTGATCTTAAAAACAGAATTCCCTGTCTTAGAAATCTGGTTTCCTTGCACTAGCATGCTACAACTTTCATCAGTGTGGGCATCATATGACCACCATTCACTAAGAACTCCACAAGGCTCAGCGCCTGTGGCTCAAGCGGCTAAGGCATCAGTCACATATACCTGAGTTGGTGGGTTTTAATCCAGCCAGGACCTGCCAAACAACAATGATGGATGCACACAAACAAACAAAAAATAGCTGGGCGGCTACTTGGGAGGCCAAGGCAGGTGACTCACTTGAGCCCAGCATATGGAGGTTGCTGTGAGCTGTGATGCCACAGCACTCTACCCGGGGTGACAGCTTGAGGTTCTATCTCAAAAAACAAACAAACAAAAAAACCCCCAAAACTCCACAAGATCAGGCTCCCATCACTCATGGATATGAACCCTAGGAATAGGATCCGCTTTAATGACATCTGGTTTTAAAACAGCGGTTCTCAACCTGTGGGTCGCGACCCACAGGAACTGTATTAAAGGGTTGCAGCATTAGGAAGGTTGAGAACCACTGTTTTATAAGAATCACCATACATAATGGCAAGGTTCATATGAAATGTGTTTACATAAACTACACTGTGAAATTAAAAAATGAAGTAACAGGCAATGCTAAGATTCAAAACAGATCATGTTTTAAAAGTTCATTTGTCATGCAGTTATATGAAACCCTGAGTGAGCTAACTAGCTTCCAGATCAGCAAACAAAAGTTAATTTAACCCATAAATATATACACAAAGAACTATTAATATTCCAAGTACAAAACTTCCGAACAGTTCCATTTTTGTTAGATTTTGAGATGTCAGAAATTTGTTGAGGACTTCCAACTTCAAACTTCTAAGGCCCACTTATAACCACTATCTACTGCAGGAAAATGCATTCAGAACACCACAAACCGGATAGAACTTCCTCCATGTGGTGATAGCAGAGCTGTTGCTCTTAGAAACTTTCTAAGCTGGCTACTTTCTATCTCAGCACATGGAAAAGGTGATTCTATAGTTCGTTTGCCCTTGAAGTGAATAGGAAATAAAGGACAAAGTAGATATCAGACTCATTAAGACCCAGAATCCCTAGAAACCTCATACATCTAGTTCAAGGATCTTATCTGCTGACTTTTTGTAAATAAAGTTTTACTGGAACTCAAGCATACTCATTGTTTGTGTAAGTTCCTGGAGAATTAGAAGCTCTTGTACTCACTAAAGACACTGTAGGATAACGCTCAAAAATGACTTGTGAAGAAAGCTGCACATGCGAAAAAGAGTAAGTTGAATAGCAATGACTGTTTAACTGAAGTCTCCTTTGAGTACTATATTTAATCTTACCTTTTTCATATATTCAGTAACTGGGTTCTGCTGCAAGAATTCAGTACTCTCTCTGGTATAAAATCTCTCCGTGTCAGCCAAAAATTGAGATTCAAAGGATTCTTTATACACTGTTAACGTAGGGCCCTTTGCAAATGCATCATCTTCATTCAGCCCCAATTCCACTAGAAATAAATATAAACTACATTTCAATTACCCTATTTCATATATTTCAAAGAATATACTTAGATGTAGCATTCTGTTTAACCCATGCTTAAAAGGTAAATGTGAAATGGCAGGACAGCCGGTAACTCTGCTATTCACTAGTACTGAAGTGTACTCTTTTAATAAAAAAAAAAAGAGGAAAAAAACTCTTAAGGTGTATAAAAAGCAAATAAATTCTGACCCATGGCCAGGTACATATGCCTCAGAATTACTGTGAGGTTTACTCATAGAACTTTTATTTATGGCTTGGTGCCTGTGGCTCAGCAGGCTAAGGTGCCAGCCACGTACACCTGAGCTGGTGGGTTCGAATCCAGCCCGGGCCCGCCAAACAACAATGACGGCTACAATAAAAAAATGCCAGGCGTTGTGGCAGGCGCCTGTAGTCCCAGCTACTTGGGAGGCAGAGGCAAGAGACTCGCTGGAGACCAGGAATTGGAGGTTGCTGTGAGCTGTGAAGCCACAGCTCTCAATCTGGGGTGAAAGCTTGAGGCTCTGTCTCAAAATAAAAAAAAAATAAAAATAAAAGAACTTTTATTTTTTTTTAAATGTTTTTATTTTTGAGAAAGAGTCTTATTTTCTCACCTTGGGTAGAGTGCTGTGGCGTCACAGCTCACAGCAATTTCAAATTCTTGGGCTCAAGAGTTGTCTCAGCCTCCTGAATAACTGAGACTATAGGTGCCCACCACAACATCCCGCTACTTTTAGAGACGAGGTCTCGCTCTGGCTCAGGCTGGTCTCAAACTCTTGAGCTCAAGCAATCCACCTGCTCAGCCTCCCAGAGGGCTAGGATTATAGGCGTGAACCACCTTCCCTGGCCCCCACAACTTTTCTATTTCTAAAAGCAATGAGTAATTTTAAATTTTCAAAGCAATATAATGGTACTCAAGCTTTTAAGATACGGTATTACTTTATCAATTTCTCAATCTTAATTTTTCAAGCTAATACAGATTTCTGGTTATCATTCAGCTCAATTAACGACATTACCATATTATTTTACATAGGTAGTAATTCATCCTGGGATCAGAAAAAAAAAATTCAAGTATCTATTTCATCCTAATTTCCTTAAGGCAGAGGGTCAAACTACTTTTATGATGGTTAAATAAAACCACATTGACTTAAGAGAATTACAAGTATCTTTGTAAATGCTGACAATATTCTTGATACTATTAAAACATTTAAAAATGGGCTCGGTGCCTGTGGCTCAACGGGCTAAGGCGCCAGCCACGTACACCTGAGCTGGCGGGTTTGAATCCAGCCCGGGCCCGACCAAACAATGGTGGCTGCAACCAAAAAATGGCCAGGCGTGTGGCGGTCGCCTATAGTCCCAGCTATTTGGGAGGCAAAGGCAGGAGACTTGCTTGAGCCCAGGAATTGGAGTTTGCTGTGAGCTGTGATGCCACTGCACTGTATCCAGGGTGACAGCTTGAGGCTCTGTCTCAAAAAAATAAAAATAAAATAAAATAAATAAAATATTTAAAAATGAAATCTGTTAGAGCATTGTTATAACTGCCATTTCATATGAAAACTATGAATAAAGGTAAATTATTTACCGTATGACTGTACAACTCCACTAATAAGCCTTGTATTGATGGTTTCACCATTTCTTTCCTTTTCAATCAGTTTTAAAACAGCATTTGTTACCTTTAGAAAGGATATAGAAAAAACGTAAGATACACAAATCACAGAATACAATAGATATTACTACATATTGGCTAAACATTCAAAGACATTAAACAATGCAAGATGAACGGTACCTTGACATATTCCAGAGGAAAAAAAGACTAAGAAATGAAACCGATAAGGGATTTTGAAAGAAACACACACACACACACCTCTCTCTATCACACATACAAGTAGGTACCTGTTTATTCAATGGCCTGAACAGACAATCTCTCCAAGTCACCAATGCCAACTGCATAAAAGAGAAAAAAGAATAAAATGTCTATACTTTTCCAAAGGAATGAAGTCATAAGAAATAACCTAAATCCCGAATTAATTTATTAAAATTTCTGGATTATAACTTAGTCAAAATCTATTACGATGAAATCAAAGAGCCAGTCTACTGAGTTAACAACGTCAAGAGGCCTCAAAGTATAGATATTTATCAGCTCATATTTTAACAGTTAAGATAGAAACTTTGGATTTGAGGAGAGCACTCATATCATCTTAAAGAGCATTCAATCTAAATTTGCTCCTTTGATCAAACAAATTTAATTTTTGACCTACACACTTACTAAAGGTAATTCCATTTATCATCCTAGTGTCCTAATACTCAGTAAAACAAATCATACACTAAGAAAATCTACCAAGTTCTGTATTGTGACTATGTATACTTTAAATGGATGCAGTGTAATGTATATAAATTATTCAGATTTCCTATTTTACTTGTGTATGTGTGTATAAAAGAGAAATGTATTTTTAAAATGAATGTACAGAAATCATGTGGTTTAGTTTTCCATTTTTCTAAACTTCCACAGGAGTTATTTCAGAAAATTAATTACTATAAAACGCTCCCAGAAAGAGAAATGTTACAATTCATACATTGTTTTTGTTGGGAAGAAGTGTTACCAGTTAAGATAAAATTCAAATTTATAACAATTTGTCACACAAATACAAAATGTGGAGAAATTCATTTAAACATAAGTTCCACCAATCTTCTTTTTCCCAAATTTAACTATAAACTCAAGTGAGTTTATGTAATATGTATTTCCAGAAAGATTATATGTAAACAATCCACAGAAAGAACTTTCAAAGTGTTATTTTTACTTAATAAAATTAAATACTACACAGAATGAAAGCAGTACACGAGAAGAATATTTTTAATCAAGCATAAACACTATGTACTCTAATTCAGTGGTTCTCAACCTTCCTAATGCTGCAGACCTTTAATATAGTCCAAAGGGGTCACGACCCACAGGTTGAGAACCGCTGCTCTAATGTAAAATGTAAAGCTTTCATTACAAAAGATGCTGCAATGGGAGAGCCTCATTTTCCAGGAGAAAAGTAACTCTAAGGGAACTGCATTGAAAATAACTTTTTTGTGTACAAATTCTCGTTGCTATTCTCCAATTCTTCATACCTCTTTAACACAGGAGGGAAGCCATAGTGAAAATGTAAAGCTGTGGCTTAAACTTCTAACAAAGGTGCCCATGTATACTATACTTTCAAAAAGTTAAGACAAACTTAAGACACCTTTAAACAGACCTAATTTAAATCCAGATGGATTTGTTATTTCAAAGGACCAAAGAAAGAAAAACCAGGTAAGACAAAAGCAGGAACAAAGGTAAACCAAAGAAATTTTTAGGAGAACAGATTTGAAGTTAAAAATAAAAAATCTTATGGCATCATTTTAATGTATTAATAATTAATTTATGCCCTCTGGTTGACTTGAAAAGAAACCAACTTTCAATAATTAAAAAAGGAAAAATCATTTGCAAATAAAGTAAAACTTCATAATTTGTCATGAAATAGTTTTATAACAAGCATCCCCATTGACTGGAAATTCTGCAGAATACAGTATAAGACTCTCAACCTTCCGAATGCCGTGAACCTTTGACACAGTTCCTGTGGGTGGCGACCCACAGGTTGAGAACTGCTCTTCTATAAGGACCATTCCCTTGTGCTCACTCACACTCAAGGTTACAGTGTGTGTCAGACTCCCTGAAACAGCACACAGGGAACGTGTGCTAGCCCAGGCTGTCCATGCACCGATGCTGGGTGCCCTAAAACTTATGACTGTATGTTCCATTTCAAGATGGTAACTATGACACTTAAGGACATATAAAGGATGGGTTTTAAAAGCAGATTTTTAAAAAGGAGTTGAATCTTGATCAACATACTCTATAAAGTATCCTTATTCTTCTTTAAGTTTTCTTTAACTGTTGTTAAAAAGTACAGAAAAAGTTAGAAAACGGCAATGATTTTTAGGAGTGTGTAATGTTATTGTGGGATCAAGGAGGTTTCTAAGAAGAGATCAATCAAAATCACGCTGATTCCTGGCTTGGCGCCTGTGGCTCAACCAGCTAGGGTGCCAGCCACCTACACCTGAGCTGGCAGGTTCGAATCCAGCCCGGGCCTGCCAAACAACAATGATGGCTGCAACCAAAAAATAGCTGGGTGTTGTGGCAGGTGCCTGTAGGCCCAGCTATTTGGGAAGCAGAGGCAAGAGAATCACTTGAGCCCAGGAGTTGGAGGTTGCTGTGAGCTGTGATGCCACAGTACTCTACCCAAGGGACAGCTTGAAGCTCTGTCTCAAAAAAAAAAAAAAAAAAAAACCAAACTTTTCAATTTTCCTTAAAGCCAGTGTTCAGAAACAGGTGTCACAGTACATGCTAAATCTTGGAACCTAAAGAGGTATTCTGAGTGTGAATGAAGTCCAGAAGGGCATTTTCAGCAGAGGGGGATACTTAAGCAGAATTCACTCAGTGACCCACAGTTTGTTGAATGTGACCAGAGTGGTACCCAGGATGAAGAGGGTCAGGCCACCTGTCGCTGTCAGCCAGTCTGCAAAGACAGGGACAAGTCTACCAGACTTGATTTGTCAGAGGCTGGGAATCTGGAGAACAGTGAGGGTAGCCTCTCCAACACTGTTCTGATCTTCCATTTTCAACATTACAGTTTTATAGATCTAAGTTCAAAGTGAAGACTGGCAGGGTCGACCCTCCCAGATAGAACTGACCCACCCAGGTAAAACTAACCTGCCAGGAAGAAATGAGTTTCTCCCAAGAAGCGGTGGACAGATGAATCCTGGCCTCTCTCACCCTTTAAATCTCTGACTGCCATAATCCACGTGTGGATTTCTTCCGGGTCAGGAATCTCACCCTACCTGTACCCAGGTGGAATAAAAACCATTTTAATTACACAGACCAGGACTACACCACCTTCCTTTCATCTTGCACCTCAGAATAATCTTTCATAATAATCTTTATCTTTGGGTTCCGAATCTTTCAAAAACTGTTAACTCTTAAACAATAATCAGCAGACCCCATGATCCATAGTAAACAATAAGCAATATAACTCAGGACTCAAAACATTTCAATTCAAAATGAGGCAGGAGAGTGCTTGCTTCGGCAGCAAATATACTAACACTGGAACGATACAGAGAAGATTAGCACGGCCCCTGCACAAGGATGACACGCAAATTCGTGAAGCGTTCCATATTTTTAAAGACTTGAAGAGAAATTCTCTAAAGAAGACAGGTGCACAGCCTACAGACACACGAAAAAATGCTCACCATCCTTAATCATCAGAGAAATGCAAATCAAAACTACTTTGAGATATCACCTAACTCCAGTAAGATTAGCCCACATAACAAAATCCCAAAATCAGAAATGTTGACGTGGATGTGGAGAAAGGGAACACTTCTACACTGCTGGTGGGAATGCAAACTAACATGTTCCTTTTGGAAGGATGTTTGGAGAATACTTAGAGATCTAAAAATTGACCTGCCATTTGGTCCTATAATTCCTTTGCAGTATATACCCAGAAGACCAAAAATCACATTATAACAAAGACATCTGTACCAGAATGTTTATTGCAGCCCAATTCATAATTGCTAAGTCATGGAAGAAGCCCAAGTGCCCATCAATCCATGAATGGATTAATAAATTGTGGTACATGTATACCATGGAATATTATGCATTCTTAAAGAAAGATGGAGAC
>CAUYON010017148.1:0-51483 GCA_963573935.1 Arctocebus calabarensis
TGAGTTTTAAGAGCCTTGCAAGACCACACCTATGGTTCCTATTGCAAGGGTACATGTCAAATCTATGAAGTATAGAGTATAAATGTCTTCACACAATAATTAAGAAAGTGAGGTGAAGGCTATGTTAAGCAGTTTGATGTAAGCATTCCAAATTGTACATAAAATCAGCACATTGTACCCCATAAATGCATTAATGTATACAGCTACGATTTAATTTTAAAAAAAGAGAGAGACTTGCAAGAGAGCACTGGGCTCAGAGCCTTCAGCCCCTTCCTCTCCTTCTAAGGGCAGAAGGAAAAAGCCGTGCCTCCAAGGAAATCTGCTTTGTAAATATTCCCCCCCCCCTTTTTTTTTTACTCTGAGATCAACGAAGCTTGTCCTTTAAAAGACAGTGCTCTGCCTTATTCTACTTTATTGCTTCCTTGGTTATTTGTCAGAGAAGGGCGGGTTTGGCTCTGAGTGCGTTTCTTCCATTACTGGGCTCCATTGAGGGGCCAGGTGGGGCTGGCCGAGGGGTAGAGAAGGGAACTGCTCAGAAACTGCCTTTCTCCCCATTTCCTCAAGGTTTCTCTGCCTCGAGAAACAGAGACATGGTCTCAGAGCTAATTGTTCTGGTTCTGAATTTCTTACTCTACAGGTGCCCTGGGACTCGGTCCCTCCGCCTACCTTTTGTGGGTGAACCTGCCCTTCCCTAAGAGAGCTTGCTGACCAAGGTCTGGTCTCCAGGAGACCTCGGGTGATGTTGGCTCAGGGTCTTGTTGAAGCGTGTGAAGCTGGGAGGTGCCTTCAGTATCTGGGAGGACGTGGAGCGTGATTGATAAAAAACAGAGCCAAGGGGTGCAGATGAACCATGCCTGAAATAACTCCCTCCTCCTCCGGGTGCGTTCCGGCCAGCAGCCTTCAGAATATGGTAATCAGCAGGTCCATCACACTGATGTCCAGAGTGCCCACATTTTGGGCAAAATATATATCTACCCTGGAAAGTAAAAGTCTTATTTTTCTAAATGCCTCATTTCTGGTAGCGCCCCTAGCACAGTGGTTGCAGGGCCAGTTGCATACACCAAGGCCGGTGGGTTCGAATCCAGCCTGGGCCAACAATGACAACTGCAACAGAAAAATAGCCGGGCATTGAGTCAGGCACCTATAGTCCCAGCTACTTGGGAGGCTGAAGCAAGAGAATCGCTTAAGCCCAAGAGTTTCAGGTTGCTGTGAGCTGTGATGCCACAGCACTCTATCTAGGGCAACTCAACATACTGAGACTCTGTCTCAAAAAATAAAATAATAAATGCCTCATTTCTTTCATTGGGTTGGAACTGACTTCATGCTAAATAGATTTCTCTAGTCGACAACTGGCTTTGGTGAAGTGTTTTCTGCTGTATATAAAAACACTGACTCCGTGACGGCGATTTCTCCCAATGGGGCATGATGGTATTATTCCAATCATGTGGAAGGCAATGGCAGGAGAATGGATGCTGGCTTGCCCCCAGCATTTTGAACAGATTCTTCACTGGTGCGTGTCTGAGTTGACACATGACTTGCCCACAAAGGTCTTGGAAATAAAATGTAAAGATGCCCGAGAATAACAGGACCTCTGCCTCCTGGAGCTGAGATGTCAATAGTGCACAGAAGGAAAAGATGCTCTAAAAGCTGGTATTTTCCCTCTGCAATCCTAGCTGACCTACTTGGGAGGAAAAAAGAAAACAGTGAGGAAAACCCATGGGAAACTTTGGAATTCCATCTCTCCTCCCAAAGAATGTTGAATATTCATGCAATGTGGTGGATCTTGAGACTTGTCCTTGAGAGAGTCTGTGCTTACCTGTAGGAAACTGACCATCAGGCCTATAGGAGCAGTCACTGGTTCTGGAGGGAGGTGCTGGGAACGGGATTGATTTGAAAGGGAATGGCTGACGCTCACTCAGGCATTACAGCGAATTTATTTCTTCCAACAAGGCTTATATAGGCACATAACTTAATCAACAAGCACATGACTTAATCAATAAACATATGACTCAAACCTGACCCCAGGCCTTTCACCGCCTGGTACTTAGAGGTCTATGGATAAATTGGACTAACTGGATAAATTGGACTAACTGATAACCACTTATTATGCAAAACTATCCTTATTGGCTAAGGTTTAACAGGCTTAACTGATAACTACTTTACCAAGGTTATTCCTAAGCTAAGTAATAATCCTTTAAACAACCATTTGGAGGCAATTAATCCTCTTACAGAAGTAACGTGGAAAATCCCTTTCTAACTCACAAAAGACTCTAAACTTGCCTTCACAAAATGGGAGACCTATTGACCTTACAAGAGCGCAAATGACTGTGCCACTACACTCTAATGAGATAAGATCAGTCTGGGGTCTCTGGCTTCTTAGCAAGTGGGTGTTGAACTTTGAACATTTGTGGTGCACCTGGATGGGCGTGTAGCCTGGGGGGAAGGAGCACATAGGGGACCCTTAAGTGTGTGGCTCCTGTAGGGGGGGGCTCCCCACACCTGGTGAATAGCGTTTCAATAAATACCTGCTGCAGAGGGAGCTGGAGGCACTCCTGCAGCCAGGACAGAGGTTACTTGGTGGCTTGCGGCCCTCCAGCACTTCTGGGGAGCCCAGCTCTTGCAAGCTTGTACCTTCAATCCGTGAACGGGCTATTTCCTGGGAGCGGTGCCAGCATGGCCACAGTGGCACTGACATTTCCAATCTACAGCCAGAAGATCATCTTGTGTTGCATCATAGCTCACATCAACCTCCAACTCAGGCTCAAGAGATCCTCTTGCCTCAGTTTTTCTATTTTTAGTAGAGACAGGGTCTCACTTTTGCTCAGACTTGTCTTAAACTTGTGAGCACAGGGTCTCACTTTTGCTCAGACTTTTCTTGAACTTGTGAGCTCAAGCAATTCACCAGCCTCAGCCTCCCAGAGTGCTGGGATTGCAGGCGTGAGCCACCATGCCTGCTTTTTTTGTTTTTCTTTGCTTTTTTTTGACTCATCACAGCCAAGATTATGTCAGGGACTGATCACAGATGTTCCCCAGTTCAGAATGCTCATTACTATTCTGTCTTCATTAGCGTAGCTACATAATAAATGTAAAGACTAGATACTGTGGTCTCTCTAACTTAATTCTTCTTCCTCAAAAACATTTGAATTCTTCTAGTGCTTGTCCATTTCTCCATAAGTTTTATAATAATCTCACATATGAAAAATCATACTGGAATTTTGATATGAATTTTCTCAAACCTATAGGTAGAGTTAGGGAAAATTGGCATCATTGCTATATTGACTGCACTTCATGAACATGGTATGCCTTTTTTTACTTTAGATTTTTTATTTCTTTCATCTGAATTTCATAATTTTCTTCATGCCCATGTTTTGTTTTATTGACATGTTTAAGTGTTTCATTTTCTTTGGACCATTTTAAAACAGTATTGCATTTTAGATTTTGGTTATTCCCCTTGCTTATCATCACTATGTAGAAATACAGTTGATTTTTGTGTATTTATCTTATATCCTATGAACTTATTGAGCTCATTTATTAATCCTAGAAAGTGTTTTACAGATTGTTTGGGATTCCATATGAAGACAGTCTTGCCGTCTTCAAATACAAGTAGTTTTTCTTTTTTCCTTTTTTTCTTTTTTTTTTCACTATAGAGGCTCATTTTTACCCTTTTGCCTATTTTCTGTAAATTTTAAATTCTCCATAACTTTTTTTTAAAGAAAAGGATGTTGGGCCCCCTACCATGGTGCCCTGACCCCAACTCTGAGAAGATGCTCAAAATATACTCAAATCAGATGTCTCCTAGGAGAAACTGGTTTAATCCTTGCACAACAACCATTTGATTCTGCCAAGTACTTTTAACCACTTTTGGAAAAGTGGTGCATTTTATAAGGGTACAAGTCAAATCTACTAACTGTAGAGTATAAATGTCTTAACATAATAATTTTAAAAGTGTGGTGAAGGCTATGTTAACCAGTTTGTTATAAGTATTTCAAATTATATATAAAACCAGCACATTGTACTCTATAAATGCATTAATGTATACAAGATTTAATTAAAAAAATAAATAAAAGGCCTTCCCTAGCAATCCCCTTCCAACAAGTTTCATCACTTCACAAGGTGATGAATTTTTTATTCTTAATATAAAAGGCAGAGTTTCACAAGTATTCTTTTCCCCTTACACTTTAAAGATGTTACCACCAAGCTAATAACTTTTCATGATTTCTGCTTCCCAAAAAAACCATCTACCCTTTGCTCCTCTTCTGCCTATTAAACAACATTAATATTCATCTTTAGTTTGAGCCCCAGTTTCTTTTTTATTTTTATTTTTTAGAAATAATTTCACTTTGTCATCCTCAGTAGAGTGCTGTGGTGTCACAGATCACAGCAACCTCAAACTCTTGGGCTTAAGCAATTCTCTTGCCTCAGCCTCCCAAGTAACTGGGACTACAGGCACCTGCCACAATGCCCGGCTGTTTTTTGTTGTTGTTGCTGCAGGTTTCATTGTTGTTTTAGGTGGCTCGGGCCAGGTTCGAACCTGCTACCCACTGACCTACAGGCACTGCCCAAGCCCCAGTTTCTCTCTCCTTCAAATGGAAATGCAGTAAGATCAGAGCCATCTCTTTTGTACTCTGCTACCATACACAGATTCCTACTTCTCAGTTCTCTTCTTTTTCCAAGTTCTGTTAAAAAATCTTAAATCACTAACACCCTGTTGGTAAAAGATTCTCACTGGAGCCTTATGCACCTGTACTTGGCGTGATTTCCTGAGCCTCTTAATGACAGGCTGAGGTGTGACCAGCTCAGTGTGTGTGAGGGACGCTCTGTCACTTGTTTTTATCTGACAGAAATTAACACAGCAGCTTCCCTGCCAGGAAGACACCCGGAGCTGGGCTCTGCCTGCCAGCTCCCAGCCCGCGTGTGGCCATTCCGCATCTCATTCTGCCCCCTGAAATTGTAGGCAGTGTGAGTCAACATAAATGATGCTGTGGCATGCTGAATGATAGCCCCAGTGACACTCAGGTCCTCATCCCCCAAATCCATGCATCCAAAGTCAAACAAATAGCTCATTGCTGAATATCACTACAGCCTCAGTCAAGGTATTCCTCTTGGAAAGCTATGGACCAACATCAGTGCCTAGACCACCCACCAAAACAATTTTTGAAGTCTTTTTCTAGAGTGGCCATGAGAGATTTTGTCATAGGAGGCTGACAATTAAGCTCATGAAGTCATCCTGGGAAAAGTGCTACATACCTCATTGCTGAAGACGACTGTAGTCAACATACGGCCAAAGAGAGTACATGGAAGGCGGCCATATTCGGTGATATTCAGCAGTGAGGTAGGTAGCCCTTCTTGTAGGAGGAGTTCACAGAGTTAATTGTCTGACCTCATATGTACATTACATGGCAGCAGGGGTTTTACAGATGTGATTCCGTTAAGGATCTTGAGATGAGTATGTGCGCCAGGTGAGTCCCAAGTATAACCACAGTAGTCCTTATAGGATGGAAGCACTCCAATCTGTACACATAATCAACACATTGAATAAATGTATTCATAAAAAAAAGAAGAAGAAAAGAAAAGAAGAGGCAGAGGGATATAGGAGTAACAACATGAGACACATAGCCAAGGGGATAGATTTCTGCCTAGGAGTCTTCAAAAGGAACCTAGATAAGCCTTGACTTCGGTCAAGGCACATTCATGTTGGTGTTCTGACCCTTAGAACTGTATGATAATAAGTAGTTGTTGTTTCAGCTCATTAAACAGAAATTTATTACAGCACCTCTAGGAAGGGTGGACCTTACTGATAGGTGTGTTTGAGCCTTTGGGGGTAGACATGGGGGCATGGCATCATAGGAGTTGTCCCTTTGCCATCAAAGTGCCAGCCTTCCACTGGCCCACTTGGGAGAAGGTCCTCACTGCTCACGGAGTCCATTTCCCTTGAGGGCTTATGTGCCGGAGGTCATCAGAAAAGGCCATCAGAACTCAGCACCGGTGAGGAGACATAGACTTATGTGTCTGGCAACATCTTCACAAGTATGTCCAACTGGGTTAGTGCTGGAATTACACCCTCCTCCACTCCAGTGTACGAGGTTGGACAACTAAGTTCATGAAGTCACCCTAGAAAAAGTGCTGCAAGCCTCATTGCTGAATACCACTGCTGTCACCTTCGAGGCTCTCCCCTTGGGAAGCTGGGCACCCATGCCACTGCCTAGTCTACCTTTCAAAGCCATTTTGGAGCTCTTCTTCTGGAATGGCCATCGGAAATTTTGTCTTATGAGGTCTAACAATTACATTTGCAAATTCATCCTGGAAAATGTGCTACTTAACCACTCAGTCATCTTCAAAGTATTTCCCCTGGTCGTCTTGTGAAACGTCACCTATGGCTTTGTGCAAACCTGGTCTACAATAGGGACAAGAGCAATTTCCACATTCTCATGCCCTTTTATAACTACGTTGAGAAGCACTCAGTATTCAGGCTGCTGTTAGGTACCACGCAGGCTTGGATGGCTCACGTCATGTGGTTTTCTGTAAGGACATAACATGCTTGTCCCTTGTAGGAAGCCACAGCAGTGGGCCTGCCTCTCAGCCTGGCCCCCGTCCCCAAGGCTGACTCTTCAGCCTGACACCAAATGTGAGTTCTGTGGATCCCATCTCTCTACCATCTCATTCAACGTCTATTGAAGCGACTAGTGTTCTACTTTGAAAGAACTGAGCATGGGCTTTTGATTCAACACAGTGAGTGACAGAGTCGGGGCAATGATCGTGGGTTCCAGTTGACAGCATGGTGGGGAGTGTGGCTTTCATCCCAGCTTCCCAGGAAAACCCACAGCATGTGGCTCACTTAAAGACAGAGAAACTCAGCCAATGTGTCACTCAGGCATAGAATGTGAAATGGAGTCAGCTCCAAAATGTGTCCCAAGTAGGTCTTCCCTAGATTTAATAAGCATCCTTAGAAGTGTTCCCCCAGCTCCTGCTGCAAGCTTGGCTCTGTGAAAATTGCCCTGGTCACACATGGAAGCATTTTTCATAACCCTCAAATGACTTAGATGAGCACCATAAATTAAAGGAGATTTCAGGGGCCAGGATCCTGTCTTGTGGGGCGCTCTGGCTGCACGCATATGAGGTCTGATGATGAAGTGGGCAAACTCATCCTAGAAAAAGTGCTGCCTACCTCATTACTGAATACAACTGTGGCCACCTTTGAGGTGTTCCCCTTGGGAAGCTATTCACTGACTCTACCACCTAGTTCATCCTTCAAAGCAATTTTGGAACTCTTTCTGGAATGGCCATCCGAACCATCACTCCACGAGGTCTGACAATTAAGTTCATGAACTCACCCTAGAAAAATGTCTACTTGCCTCGTTTTTGAGATCACCTTTGACATTACTCCCCTCGGCCATCTGGTGACTCCAGAGATATTCCACAATGGGGTCTGTACGTCTTTGGCTAGGATGAGTTTACAGATGTAATTGTCCGACCTCACATCTTTCCAGTAAACGGTGCTCTGATAAGGCGCTCACTGGGCAGAAGCCACTTGACTCCCGTGACGTGAAATGTGGATGGTGCTAGAATTGAAAACAGGGTACAGTGTGAACCAGAAGTGAGCTCCCCCTGCAAAATTAGCATTGCCTATCAAATATTTAGGTGCCCTAGAGGCAAATGCTTAGAGTTGGTGGAAAGAGGAGTGATCATGACACGAGGGAGGAGAGAGAAAGATTATGAGGTTAAAATTAGCTTTACCGACTTTCTTTTCCTAAGTTTGAGCTGAGGGCCTGCATGTATCTCTTCCCTTAGGCCAGACATCACCAAACAGTTTTCTGTAAAGGGTGTGAGAATGTGGAAATGGCTGTGGTTTTAGTGGTGACCACTCAACTCTGCCCTTGTTGTGGTAAACCAGCCATGGACATTACCTCAGTAAATGGGCAGGGAAGTGTCCCAATAAATCTTTATTTACAAAAGCAAGCAGTGGGCCAGGTTTATCCTACTAGGTAGAATGGTCTGATTGTTCAATCTTAGACAATTTTCCAGTTTAGGATACTTTGTACATTCAAAGTTTGTAGAAAAAAATCACAAGAAATACATTTAGGTATCTGCTACCAATTCTACTTTACATTTTCTGTGTGGTTTTTGTGCCCCATAAATATTTCTGTGTACTTCTATGAGGGTGCATAATTTAGCAAAAAAAAAAAAAAAAAAGATTTTAAAGATCTAAAACAATTTTAACATTTTCAATATCTGCATTCTACATTTCTTACAATCTTTACTTTTTTTTTCTTCCAAAAATAGACAAGGAATGTACCCCAAATACATAATAATTGAGGAATCCTTTTTCCTCCACGTGGAGAACTTATTTACATTTGGAAGTAGGACGGGAATCTCTCTCCATCACTTGGAGTTCTGGGTGGCAGGAAGCTTGGGGAGGGTGTCTCAGATCAGACTGCCTGAATCGAATTCTCCATCCGTCTCAAAACTCCGTGTAACATGGGAAAACTCCATCCTTTATTTCCTCTTCTATAAAATGTAAGATGATAAGACAGGCTGAACATCCCTTAGCCAAAAATCAAAAATGCAAAATGTTCCATCATGCCTCAGTTAGAAAATTCCACATCTGACCTCATGTGATGAATCACAGTCAAAAGTTCATTTCGTGCACAAATTGTTAAAACAATTATATAAAATTTCCTTCGGGTTACATGAAACATAAATGAATTTCGTGTTCAGACTTGTACCCCAAGACATCTCATTAAGTATATGGAAATATAACAAATTCTGAAACGTTTTGTAATAGGCAGACTAATACTGTATTTCCTACCTGTATTGTTTCTGGAGACGTCAAAATGGATGGTTACAAATCAAGAATTGAAAACAGCTCTTGGTTTTTAGGAAGTCCTGGGTAAGTTGTTATTTTTCATTTATTACAGTCTTCAATGACCCTAATGGTTTGTATTCCATATTTTTTATCTATCTGTCCAGAGCAGAAACAAATTACAATAATTCTAGGGATGATGTGTGTTTGAGGAGTCTTTGTTCAGTGAGGAACAAGAAACTTTTGCCCTGTCTTCAAAGTGGAGGCAGCTTGCCAACCATTGCAAATGGGAACCCCACATTCCCTTACTCAGAGCCCCGAGAATATCCTGACCTTTGTGCGTCTCTGCCCACAAACACAGGGTAGGAGGCAGGTGCCTGCCCACCCTCAGAAATTTTCCTGAAAGAGTTTGTTGCAGAAAAATCACTGTCTCTTCTCGGAAAAGAAAAACGTGAACATCCTTTGATTTTTTTCAAACCAACCCAAACGAGCGTCCAGCCAGAAATATGTGCCAAACCATTGTCCGTCCAGCAAGCTGCCCTGGCTCGTGGTGTTGAAACACCATTTTGATTTTAACAGTATCCTGTGCCTCTTCTCTATAAGGTAATTGGAAGAAGGGGGTTTTGCTGTCATAAGACAAGAAAGAGAAGAAAATTGTAACCCAGGAACATGTTTCATTGGAGAAAAGCTGCATTTTCCTTGCGAATCGAAGCTATTTTCACACAGAATGTGACTCACCTTTCACGGGATAAAAGCAAACGCCCACTGCCTTCATGTCAAAGTTTCCGTTCCCAAGGTCAAGGCTTGCAGCCCTCGGAAAGGATTATTTCCTTATCGACTCAGAACCCAGACTGAAGCTGGAGATGTCAGTGGCAGCCCCACCTGTCTCCAGAGATCTGTGCAGAAGAGAAGACATTTTCCACATCAATTCTTTTTGATGGAACTCTGGAGCCTGTGAAGACAGGTGGAACGCAGTAACTTTTCAAAAGAGAGAAGGGTTTTGGTGATGCCAGGGAAAACCCTTTGCTTCTGAATTCCCTCCTGAGAAACACAGGATGGCTATTTTATAGAGAAAAAACACACACACACACACACAAACAAGGCTTGACTTCTGTCCAGTGCCAGTTTTATAGCCAAAGGTACTGACCACATTTATAGTTAAGATTTAAGCCCAGGCTCAGCGCCCATAGCACAGTGGTTACAACGCTGGCCACATGCACAGAGAATGGCAGGTTTGAACCTGGCCCAGGCCTGCTAAACAACAATGACAACTGCAACAACAACAAAAAAATAGCCAGGCATTATGGCAGGCACCTGTTGTCCCAGCTACTTGGGAGGCTGAGAGGCAAGAGAATCGCTGAAGCCCAAGAGTTGGAGGTTCCTGCGAGCTGTGACGCTACAGCACTCTATCCAGGGTGACATAGTGACACTCTGTTAAAAAAAAAAAAGAAAGAAAGAAAGATACTAGTAGATAAACAACTACAGGCCCACAGGAGACAAAAACACAATTAAATTTGAGAAGGGAGGGGGGTTCGGTAAGGTACCACCTACTAATGTGGGGACACACGGTACCCTCCTTGAGTAAACGACTGAATGGCACCACAGACTTCACCTTACAAATGCAAACGTTGCAACCTAATTGTATGTGCCCTGATGTTAATCTGGAGCAAAAAAGAGCATACACACTGTGGGTGGGAGTGTAAATCGGTACAGACACTGAGAAGGGGTAAGGTTTCCCAAATAGCTAACAGTAGGACTGTCATAAAATTCAGCACCCCCACTGTGGGTGTCTTTGCCGGGGAAAATTCTGCACCCTGATCCTTTTTTACGGCACTGTTCACAAGGCCCAGGTAGAGAACCCACCTCGGTGCCCACTGAGGGATGCATCCAAAACGAAAATGTGGTTTATCTACACAATGGAACATTCCTTGACCATAAAAAAGGATGAAATCGGTCATTTGCTGCAGCATGGATGAAACCAGAGTCCATCACAGTAAGTGAAATTACACCGGCCGCAGAAAGCCACGTTCTCACTCACTTCTGTGAGCTCAGAAAGGCGGATGTCATGGAGGTGGGAAATGAGATGACAGAGGGTGGGTGGGTTTTCCGGGGGGACGCTGCCGCACATGGATTTGTTTCAGCCTCCGTTCACCTGAACGCCCGTTTCCTGCAGGACGCTGCTGGTCAGGTCGTAAGAAGTCCCCAAGAGCCCCCGTGCCACCAACATCTGGGGATTGTTTATTCACTTCCAAGGCTGCTGTGATAGAGAAGTCGGGGGACTGGACTCCACGGTACCAGTCAAGGAGCCAGGGTGCTCTGCGCACCCAGTGAAGTGTTGACTAACTATATTTACTCTAGAGCAAAATGCTCTGAAAATATCACCACTTTAAAATATCGTGTACACGCGTGACCTATAAAGAAAAATCTGTTTCACGTGTATTATAATGAGCAATCACATTGCTGACGTTACTTGTACCGTGAGAATAAAAGTCACATAGGGAAATTGCTGTTTTAGCTGGCTGAGGCCTGTTTCAAACCTGCCACCCCCGTTATATGGGGCCAGCACCCTATCCACTGAGCCACAGGCGCTGCCCAGGATGATTTATTTTTTAAGAGTTTTTTTCTCAGCTCATCACTCACAGCACTGCAGTCATGGTGCAGGCCACATACACCATGGCTGGCAGGTTTGAACCTGGCCTGGGCCAGCTAAACAACAACAACAACTGTAACAGAAAAATAGCCGGGCATTGTGGCGGGCACCTGTAGTCCTAGCTACTTGAGAGGCTGAGGTAAGAGAATTGCTTATGCCCAAGAGTTGGAGGTTGCTGTGAGCCGTGGTGCCACAGCACTCTACAGAGAGTGGCATAGTGAGAGTCTGTCTCAAAAAAAAAAATTCTTTCTCTTTTCTTTCATTTCTTATTTACTTGTTTGGGGTTCATGGAGGGTACAAAGAATTAGGTTCTGTGGATTGCATTTCTTAGGTAAAGTCCCTCTTGTAATTGTTTCCTGCCCCCAAGAGGGTGTCTGAAATGATTTAAACCACATTTATTTGAAATTGGAGAATGGACTGTATGATCCTCTTAAAAGTACAAATGTCTCTAGCCCAGGGGTTGATGAATCTCTGTCTTGTTTGTAATATCAGTCAAGTCGCAAGGGTTGCAAACAGCCAACCCTCCCTAGCTGGCCACCTCCCTACACTGACCAGCTCCTTCAGTTGAGCTAGTTTCCCTAGACCAGAGGTGCACCCCATGTGTGTACCCTCATGGTGACCCCCTCTGTGTGTTGGCCACATTGTGAAATCCCTTGAACGGTGAATTCACAGAGGTTCTACTATATGATTTTTGTCAAAAAACTGACTGACCAAGTTAATGACTATACCCCTTGCTGTTTCTTCTAATTCTGGGACTTAATTAAGGATTTAAAAAAATCTATTAGTTTTTTTTTCTTTTATTGAAATGCTTTTATTGATATACAGCAATTCTGGTCCCTTAAAGTATCTTTTTTTTTATTAAGTTATTTGTACATAGATCATACACATACATTTATGCCATTATGGGTCAATGTGTTGATTATTTGTACAAATTGGAGTGCTTACATG
Organism: Arctocebus calabarensis; assembly: GCA_963573935.1. Lineage (NCBI taxonomy): Eukaryota > Metazoa > Chordata > Mammalia > Primates > Lorisidae > Arctocebus > Arctocebus calabarensis. The sequence goes on from CAUYON010017148.1 coordinate 12,399, forward strand.
TTACTAATCAACATAGCTTTCCCCCCCATCTACCCAATTACAGCGTTAAGATGTGTGTTCTATACTTGATAGATCCAACTTATAATTGCAATATGCTCCATAGGTGCGGTCCCCCTACTGACCCTCCCTCTATCAAGCCACCCCCCTTCCCTCCTTCCTCTAGGCTACAGTTGTGTTTCATTCTTCATATGCAAGTGTGAGTAAAAAGTATCTCAAGAACGGAAATAAATATATCCAATGTACTCAATACTGATATGAAACCAATACGTAAACAACACACACCCACACGAAGAATCAAACACAAATATAGTCTAGCAAGGGGGAGGGGAGAGAAGGTAGTCAGGAGGGAAGAAGGGGGAGGGCAACTGGGGGAGGAGGAAGGGTGATTGGCAGGTTCTCACCTGATTTGTTCAGCACACCCCCTGGGTGAAGGGCTCAACTATAACTTGAACTTTTCCTTGGAAGTGAGAAAAATGTAATCTAGAAATTTGTACCTTCATACTAATTTGAAATAAAATACATATATTAGCTTTGTATGTATTTTTTTTAATTGGTCCATGTTAAAAAGATTATTTATTTATGTATTTATTTATTTATTTGTTTGTTTGTTTTGAGACCGAGTCTCACTATTTTGCCCTTGGTAGAGTGCCGTGGCATCACAGCTCACAACAACCTCAAAATCTTGGGCTTACGTGATTCTCTTGCCTCAGCCTCCCAAGTAGCTGAGACTACAGGTGCCCACCACAACGCCCGGCTATTTTTTGGTTGTAGTTGTCATTGTTGTTTAGCTAACCTGGCGGGGTTTGAACCCACAATCCTCGGTGTATGTGGCTGGCGCCGTAACCACTGTGCTACGGGCACTGAGCCCTTATTAAAAATTTTAAATCTGATTTCATAGGACTTGGAGTGTTCGTGTGCACAAAATAGCAGAGGTTTTTGTTCTGTTTTTAATGCCCTCTGCTATAATGGCTGAATGCATTTTTGCCCTAGGCAAGTGGCGTTTATCTGCACAGACAATGCTTCAGGTTCTACTGGGAACAAACCCACCTGGCCAGGCCCAGGGCCATCTCTACAGAGGCCATCGGTGAATACGTCACTGCGCAGGTATGGAGACCCTGGCAAGAAGAACTTTTTCCCCCTTTCTATTCCCATTGCTTTGAATATCAAATGACCAAGACTTGGAATTCTGCAGAATGGTGAAGGGAGTGGAGGAAGCATTATGCATTTCATCAAGGCGTGAGTGTCAAAAACTAATCCATCTACAAAAATAGAAATGTTAGAAAGAAAAAGTTCAAGCCCACTTGGTCAGGTAGGATGGTGACCTCAGAGGGCAGGGTCATAAGAAGTCCCACCGCTTCATTCGGAAACTCAGGCAAGGTTGTGGCAGGAGGTAGTGAAGGATCAGCTCGAGGGAGCAGGAAAGGTAACACTGAGAACATGATGAATGGCACCTGGGAAGAGCCACCGGCTGGAATCCACCTGCTGGAATCCACCTGCAAAACCATCTGTCCTAACAGGTGCAAAATTCACTAACACACTTCACCCATGAGATACAATTTCCATCCTTTGCATAAAAAGAAGACTTTTTTCTTTTAAACCAAGATTCAATTAACCATGAAAACCATAAATTCCTATTTAAATAAATGATACAGGGCGGCGCCTATGCCTCATCGAGTAGGGCGCCGGCACCATATACCGAAGGTGGCGGGTTCAAACCCGTCCTCAGCTGAACTGCAAAACAGAAAAATAGCCAGGCGTTGTGGCGGGCGCCTGTAGTCCCAGCTATTCGGGAGGCTGAGGAAAGAGAATCGCCTAAGCCCAGGAGTTGGAGGTTGCTATGAGCTGTGATGCCACAGCACTCTATTGAGAGCAATAAAGTGAGACTCAGTCTCTAAAATAAATAAATAAATTATACATCTGGTCTTATTCTTAGAAGGATTGATCTTTTTTTTAATTTATTTTTTTGTTACATTTACATGTGTTTATTAGGTTTCCACATTTTTGCCTTCACAGCAATAAAAAGGCTTACAATTTAATAACAATAACAATGTTTAAGATAAGGACTAGAAACAAAAACCTCATCAAGAATGAACAAAGATAAATACATTCAGAAAAGAACTCAGATGATTGATCTTTTTTGAAAACCCGATGCAGTACTTGTGGTGTCTGTTTTTCCATTCTTTTTGTTCTTAACAGTAACAATGTATTATAATTTTTTCCCCATTCTTACCGATATTTCACTTAGGAGAATGGTCTCAAGATTTGATCTTACCCCACCAGTTTAGTTTTAATTGCTGCCTAAGGACCCCCAATTAGATTATTTCTCAAAAAAACAATTTAGGGACAACCCAATATTTCAGCTAAAAAAAGATATGATGTAAAATAAAAATAATGATATATGATAGAAATAAAAGTATAAAAATACACATGGGAAGGAGCCAGCAGAGGAACCCTGGCAACATGAAAACAAATACAGCAGAAAATAAGATCCTTAGAGAAGTTGCTGTAATAACATGAACAGAATCCATAATATGGATGGCTAATAAGGTGAATGAAACTGAGGGGAAAACAGGAAAAGAAGCCAAAAAAGCAATTCAAAGATTGTTTCAAGAAATCAGTCAAGCTCGGAGCCTGTGGCTCAACGGGCTAAGGCACCAGCCACGTACACCTGAGCTGGCAGGTTCGAATCCAGCCTGGGTCCGCCAAACAACAATGGTGGCCGCAACCAAAAATGGCCGGGCGTTGTGGCGGGTGCCTGTGGTCCCAGCTACTTGGGAGGCAGAAGCAGGAGACTAACTTGAGTCCAGGAATTGGAGGTTGCTGTGAGCGGTGATGCCACAGCACTCTATCCAGGGTGACAGCTTGAAGCTCTGTCTCAAAAAAAAAAAAGAAAGAAATCAGTCAAAGTAAAGACCAAGTCATCAAGGGTCTGGAAGTTATTAGGAAAGAAAACAGCAGAACTTCAGGGATGGAAAGAATTCAAGGATCTTTAAAACACAGCAGAGAGCCTCAGTAACAGAGGGGAACATGGAGAAGAATGAATTTCAGAAACTAAAGACAAGTCTTTTGAACTAACCCCATCAAAGAGGCAGAAAGAAAGAAAAAAACAGAGAAGGAAAACACTACATTTCCTGACAGTTGTGGATTACTCCAAACTTAGAAGAATGGTCTCCAGTTCCAAGCAGAGTATTAGGGAAAAAAAAAAAAAATTAGATCACCTTTTTCATGGCTGAGTAGTACTCCAGACGCATGCCTGGTGCATTTTATTCATATATTCCTGTATTGATGGGCACTTGGGGGTGTTTCCACATCTTTGCAATTGTGAATTGTGCTGCTATTAACATTCATGTGCCTTTTTTATAAAATGTCTTTTTTGTTTCCTTTGTACAGATGCAAATTATGTAACCACTTGAGTGTACCCCTGTAATATTTTGAAATTCAAAAAAATTAAAAAATGGTAGCAGGATAGCATTTCTGGAGGCTAGGAGTTTCACAATAATGAAAATTCAGCCATCAGAGAAAGGTCAGAACAAGTGACTTCTTTTTTTTTGAGACAGAGCCTCAAGCTGTCACCCTGGATAGAGTGCAGTGGCATCACAGCTCACAGCAACCTCCAATTCCTGGGCTCAAGCGAGTCTCCTGCCTCCGCCTCCCAAGTAGCTGGGACTACAGGCGCCGGCCACAACGCCCGGCCATTTTTTGGTTGCAGCTGTCATTGTTGTTTGGCGGGCCCAGGCTGGATTCGAACCCGCCAGCTCAGGTGTAGGTGGCTGGCGCCTTAGCCCGTTGAGCCACAGGCACCGAGCCAGAACAAGTGACTTCTAATCTACCCAGAAGGCTTAGGATATCTTTGCCTTTGTTTTTCCTTCCCAGTCAGCTGATACGTCAATTGCTGTTTCTAAAAATCTTGCAGATGTTTCTATTACAGTGTTGTGTTTTGTTACCAATATACCCTTGGAGGCCAGTATTATCCATGAGCATGAAAACCTACACTTACAATAAATAATACCATTTACCAGCTGTGTTCATACCCACCGACCAAGCTTGCCACATGGTGTTTTAAATGCCAAGCGCTCAGTAAACAGTGGGTAAAGCATGAAAATATACTGTTTTTATCTGAGCCATGGAGAAAACTTCTCTCCCCTTTGTCCCATGATGGTTTCCCAGGAATCACTGGCAAGGGGCAGATCAATAGCAGAAGAGGAGTGCAGTTGTATTGATGTGTACACGGTAGCCTTAGAACACAGAACTAAAGATAAACAAGAGAAATTGTTCATTTGTATGCTCAGATTCAGGAAAGCGTGGACCATGGTGTAGAAATAGAATTAGACAAAAGAGGCATGATCTAATGTTAACAGACCGAGTGGGAACCCGGCATGGCCTGGGTATCTGGACACTTCTCGGCCCCTCTGAGCAGCATCCCCCTTCCTGGGTGTGGGGCAGAACCCTCCTTGGAATGGGGGTCTCACGACCTACCGTCCAACCAGGCAGGTGAGAGAATTCCCTTACGGTCACTTTGTACGCAGAAAGTTGGGGGAGAGTTGGAATCATAATTTTAGATTTTATGGCAGGATTTGAGGGAAAGGGGTTCTGTTTTCTTTGAGTGTGCTTGGGACAGAGGGATTCGAGTTTCTGTGGTTAGACCCAGGGGAGGGTGGGACAGAGGCAGGAGGGCAGGAGAAGGAAAGAGGGAAACTTTTTCTTCTGAGGCTATTTCTGTGGCCTTTACCTAGAGGTATTAATTTCTGAGCCTGTACCTCTTCCACAACGGTCCAGCCCTGCAATGGTTCAGAGGTGGATTTCACGTGAGAGCCCTGTGGAACTCTGCCAGATACCATTAATGCCCTGTCACATTTCTCCCCAAAAGCTGCATTCGTTTTTTGCACTTGAAAATTGTGAGTTGGGGGTTGGTGCCCGTAGCACAGTGGTTACAGCGTCAGCCACATACACTGAGGGTGGCAGGTTCGAACTCCGGCCCAGGCCTGCCAAACAAAAATGACAACTACAACCAAAAAGCAGCCAGGAATTGTGGTGGGCACCTGTAGTCCCAGCTACTTGGGAGGCTGAGGCAAGAGAATTGCTTAAGCCCAAGAGTTCGAGGTTGCTGTGAGCTGTGACGCCACAGCACTCTACCACGGGCAAAAGCTTGAGACTCCATCTCAAAAAGGAATAAAAAAGAAAGAAAATTGTGAGTTGGTGAAGTGAAAAGGATTTTTGTCTTTTCATTTTTATTTTATTTATATATATATGTGTGTTTATTTATATGTGTGTCTTTTATTTTTATTTTATTTTTACATATATGTGTTTATTAGGTTTCTCCTTTTTGCCTTCACAAATTTAAAAATGCTTAAAATTTAACAACAATAGCAATGTTTAAGGTAAGGGCTTGAAACAAAAACCTTGCAAAGAACGAACGAAGATAAATATGAAGATTTTTGTCTTTATGAGTAAATTGTGATTTTTTTTTTTAAATCCCTGTAAGAACTTCAAAGGGACTTCTTGGGTTTACAAACATGCAGGGGGCAGGGGACGCACAAGAGAGAACAGAAAAGAAAAAAACCAAGACCTTAGAAATGCTGAGGACAGACATGTGATTCCAGGAAAAGTCTGGAAAGATTAATTTGCTCAGTTCCATGAAAAACCTCAATATGGGCTCAGCACCTGTGGCTCAACGGGCTAAGGCGCCAGCCACAGGCACCTGAGCTGGCAGGTTCAAATCCAGCCTGGGCCCGCCAAAAACAATGATGGCTGCAACCAAAAAATGTCTGGGCATTGTGGTGGGCGCCTGTAGTCCCAGCTACTCTGGAGGCAGAGGCAGGAGACCCGCTTGAGCCCAGGAGTTGGAGGTTGCTGTGAGCTGTGATGCCACAGCACTCTATCCAGGGTGCCAGCTTGAGGCTCTGTCTCAAAAAAAAAAAAAAAGAAAAGCCTCAATATGCCTGCATCCAAGGAGGTGATGTAATCCATGAGATAGACTTTATTTGACCATCTTTGCAGGTGGCAGTTCCTTCCCTAGGATACACAAAGCAGAGTAGAGGCAGGGCTGGATTTCCTGACCACCCTGTTCCTGGTCAGGGCCCGGGAGACTCAGGGAGGTTCCGAGCAATTCAGCCCTCACTGCGGCTGGACTGTGGCTGCCTCTGGTGTGAAAACCTCTAGCACAGACTCTCTTACTAACTACATGTCTTTGGGCAAATAATTGAACATTTACAAGTCCCACCTCTGTTCTTGAAAATGCCCCTAATGCCTCCTGTCATGACAGTGTTTAAACCTAAGCTCCGTTACAAGCTCCAGAAAGCATTGCTAAGATGCTGAAAAACACACCAAGAACGATATGGTGAATTCTGCTTTAAAATGACATCAGACCGGCGCTGAGCACAGTGGTTACACTGCCAGCCACATATACAAAAGGTGTCAGGCTCAAATCCAGCCCGGGCCTACTAAACAATGACAACTATGACAAAAAATAGCCCGGGGTTGTGGCAGGTGCCTGTAGTTCCAGCTGCTTGGGAGGCTGAGGCAAGAGAATCGCTTAAGCCCAAGAGTATGAGGTTGTTGTGAGCTATGACTCCACCACATTCTACCAAGGGTGACATAGTGACATTCTGTCGCAAATAAATAATTAATTAATTTAATTAATGGGATTACAAGTATATGTAAGCACGGCCTCATAATCTTCTCATAAAAATTAAGACTGCCAACAAAAATACAGCAAAATCTTAAAAAGCTAAGACAATTATGACAGTGATTTTTCAATTGATGTGCCATGGAAAGTTTTAAAGATCATTAATTATCATTGAAACAAGTTCAGAGCACAGGAAATATATTCTTTTTCTTTTTTTCTTACTCTTTCTCTCTCTCTCTCTCTTTTTTTTGATCAACATAATTTTAAGTGTGGTGTGGAAGTTTACCTATAGGTTCAAGTGTGCTTGAGATTAAAAACAAGTTTGAGGCTAGGTTCCCATAGCACAGTGGTTATGGCGCCAGCCACAAGCACTGAGGCTGGTGGATTCGAGCCTGGCCAGGGCCAGTTAAAACAACAATGAGAACGGCAACAAAAAACATAGCCAGGTGTTGTGGCGGGCGCCTGTAGTCCCAGCTACGTGGGAGGCTGAGGCAAGAGAATCACTTAAGCCCAAAAGTTTGTGGTTGCTGTGAGCTGTGACGCCACCGCACTCTAATGAGGGTGACATAGTGAGACTCTGTCTCAAAAAAAAAAAGTTGAAAAGTACTGAGTTAGGGGACGTCGTGGAAGATTTTTCACCAAAGCAGTCATGTAGAGAGCTAAGTAGAAAGTATCAGTTAGCTATTAGCATTAGGATATTTGTCAGGTAATAATAGCTCTGACGTCCGTCTCTGAGCAAAGTTAAGGAGAAACTTTGAGGGTTCATTGACATCCCCCGTGTCTGAGACTGAGGATCAGTAACACAAACAAACAAGCAAAGGTAGGAAGCTTCTCTCTGCCCCCTGGATTCTGCTCTGACAATGGGTTTTGCCGTCCGATTCAAACATGTTTATTTGTACACTTGACCTGAGGTAGGTTCCCCAGAAAATGAGGCAGGAAAGGAGGTAGGGCTGTGGGTGACGTTGCCGCTGAGCACAGCGGCTGCCCAGATCCTGACTTCTGACTGGCGATTTCCAGCTATCAGGAGCTTGGAGAAATAGCTGATTTTTGGACTGGGACGAGAAGCGTGTAAAGTGTGCTTCTTGTAGAGGCAGAAATCAAGGGCCTGCTATGTGCACACGCAGTGCTGCCAGTGCCCTGAGTGGACACGGGGTGAGTAATCGAAAAAGCTCACAGAGGTCAATCTGGAACGCTTTGAGCAAAAAAGTAAAGAAATACAGTAAGTAGCATCAGATGGTGAGCCAAGCTGTAAAATCAGTGCCCGTAAATCCATGCTGACATGAGTGAATGATTAAATAAACACACAAATGGGAAAGAAAAAAAACAAATCACCCACACAGGGGAATAGTAAATAATTTAGGGAGAGTGCGTTCATGGGTGGGCATGAGCACTCATCCGCTCTGCAGAACTATAGGCTGCACATAGGAACCTTCTCCTGAAAACTAGAAGATAGAACTGGAAACAAATGGAAAGTTTATGCAGAAGAAAACATATGCAAGAGGGGTGGATTGCCTGAGCTCGCGTATTCCAGAGGGGCGTCCAAGGTCAGCACCACCCAAAAGACTCAGGTTGATTCTGCAGGTGAAACACAGGCTTTATTTCATTCATCTCCCAGAATAGTCATACTTTCCATGAGTTTTTCTTCTAAATGAAAAAAGAAAAAAAATTAGGATTTTTTTTTTTTTTTTTTGCAGTTTTTGGCTGGGGCTGGGCTTGAACCCACCACCTCCGGCATTTGGGGCCGGTGCTCTACTCCTTTGAGCCACAGGCACCGCCCAAAATATTTTGGATTTTGACAGCCTGTCCTTTGATACTGTTACAGCTTCATCCTGTTGCCTGACTCCTCAGAGCTGCCCCGCATGTAAATGTGCTTCAGTCCAGCTCTCACAGATCAGCCAACTGCAGGGAAAATTGGCAAATTGTAGGTAAACGTATCTGTATCTACAAAATGTCGATTAGAATGGAAAAGCAAGTATGCAATGTGCTTCATACTAATATGAAACCAATCTATAAACAATTACATGGGAATACAAAGGAAAAAACACGATACAGTCTACAGAGGGGGAGGGGAGAAGAGGGGGGAGAAGGATGGGTAATTGACAGGAGGAGGGAGGGCAAATGACAGGAAGAGGGAAGGTGATTGACAGGAGGAGGGAGGGCAATTGAAGGGAAGACAGAAGGTGATTGACAGGAGGAGGGAGGGCAATTGAAGGGAAGAGGAAAAGTGATTGACAGGAGGGAGGGCAATTGGCAGGAAAGGGGGAAGGTGATTGACAGGAGGGAGGGCAATTGGTAAAAAGGGGGAAGGTGATTGACAGGAGGAGGGAGGCTGATTGACAGGAAGAGGGAAGGTGATTGGCAGGAAGAGGGAACGTGATAGACAGGAAGAGGGAAGGTGATAGTCAGGAAGAGGGAAGGTGATTGACAGGAGGAGGGAGGGCAATGGGCAGGAAGAGGGAAGGTGACTGACAGGAGGGGGAGGACAATGGTGCCCAATGTGAGGGTGTTCAACCCCTGTGTGACCGGCTCAACTACAACTTGAAATTTACCTAACAAATGCAAACAATGGAATCTAATGATTTGTACTCTCATATTGATCCAAAATTAAAAAAAGAATTTACAAAAAGGTGGTCAACAAGGTGAGAATATTTTGAGATTTTGTAATGCACGTTTGGTAAATAAAGGTACATTTACTATGAACACGAAAGAGGAAAAGACATAAATAACAAAATTAAAGAAAGCACAGTCAGAGAGTCTGAGTCTCCCCACGTCAGACATGCTTGTTACACACCACCGACTTTCAGTAGACATTCTGGAATGGCTATAAGTTAGGAATACGGCTAACACATGTGCAGTTTTTATTTTATTTTACTTTATTTATTTGTTTATTTATTTTGAGACAGAGTGTCACTATGTTGCCCTCTGTAGAGTGCGGTGATATCACAGCTCACAGCAACCTCCAGCTCTTGGGCTTAAGCAATTCTCTTGCCTCAGCCTCCCAAGTAGCCCGTGTGCGGTTTCAACCAGAACATCCCACAGGGAGGCAAAGACGAGCTGTGTGCATTTGTGTGTGAGCGTATCTTGGAACCCATGTAGGTGTGTTTACAGATTTCCATTTGGTGATAACAGCTGGTGTGTCTCTTGGCAAATGAGAGCCTCAGATGAGTAAGGCAGGAACTACAAAGATTTCTTTTTTCCACCCTATTATAAAAGTTCAGGGTGCCAGGATAAATGTATGTCACCTGGGAAGGGGCTGGAGGCACACAGGTAAATGTTGTCCTCTTCTCATCTCTGCCTCTTTTCTTTTTCTTTTCTTTCTTTCTTTTATTTTCAGGTTAATGTGCAGGTACAAGTACATTATAACTTTGCATTTGTTGGGTAGAATTCCTTTTGTAGTTGTGTCCAGGCACCCAAACGTTGTGCCATGTCCCCTTACCTTGTTCCAATTAAGAGGGAGGTCACCCATCCACTCCCCTCCTGTCCCATCCCCCCCAAGTTGACTTGAGTTTTTGTCTCCTGTGGGCATGTACTAGACCATCTACTGGCTTCATATTAGAATTTACAACATTGGGTACTTGCTTTTCCATTCTTATAATACTTTAAAATTGTTTTAAGACAGAGTCTCACTCTGTTGCCCTGTGTAGAGTGCTGTGGCATCGCAGCTCACAGCAACCTGCAACTCCTGGGCTTCGGTGATTCTCTTGCCTCAGGCTCCTGAGTAGCTGAGACTACAGGCGCCTGCCACAACGCCCGGCTATTTTTTCTTGCGGTTTGGTGGGGGCCGGGTTCGAACCCGCCACCCTCGGTATATGGGGCCGGCGCCCTACTCACTGAGCCACAGATGCCACCCTCTGGTGATACTTTACTAGAGAGAATAGGTTTCAGCTCCGTCCAGGTAAACACAATAGATGAAACGTCTCCGCATTTTCTTATGTCTGAATAGTATCCCATGGCGCACATAGGCCACAGCTTGTTAATCCATTCCTGGCCTGATGGACACTGGGGTCGCTTCCGTATTTTGGCAGTTGTGACCTCAGCTGTGATAAACAGTCTACTGCAAATGTCCTTACAATTTGGGTAGATGCCTAGCAGTGGGATTGCGGGATCTGTATTCTTCATTATTCTCTATACACCTGGCCTCTCTCTGCCTTCAGTGACTCATGTAGAAATTCCCCTACGTTGCCTTTTTCAGAACTGCTGTGTAATATTTACGGGCCATGTATGCTGCACAGCTCAAAAGGGCCCCTTCCGGCTGAACGGGCCTGCCGGTTTTAGTAATGACTGAAGGTGGTGTTTCCGTGCTACCAGATGGTCGGGGCTCTCCAGCCTGCTGCCTCCCCACGAGCAACTGGGTAACGTGAGACCCTGGGATTTTACGCCGCCAGTTAAAGTCTTTATTGCCTGGAAAAAGGGTGCCACCCAAGGGTTTGGGTCTCAGTCAGCCAATGTGAAGTGTGCGTTGCTGGTTTTACGGTGACTTTCGGGGGCCACCCTTTCTTTTTCCCTCCAAAACATTATGAACTTTGTCTCTTGCTTACCGTCCAGAGGGAGGGATTCAAAATTCATTTTAATTCCCCAACTGCGCTGAAAGTTAGACCTTTGGCGAGAAGACTTCCCGGCTCTGAGCTGCATCTGGGCGCCATGAGGCCCCTTCCCGGTCCCTCCGGGAGCCCAGAGCTATTTCAGACTCCAGCTGACAGCCAGGGAGGCTGGCACAAGACCAGAAACATAAAAGCATCTAGAATCTGGACTCCATCCAAAATGTAACATGCTACACGCCTGGTTTTCCCTTTTCCCTTTAACCAACCACTCACAGCTGCCTTGCTATTGTGACACTTGTGGTTGAGAAATGTGGAATTGTGATTTTATCTCTGCAAAGAGGGGGCAGGAGCGGACAGTACAGTCTTACGTGCCTATTCTCCGTCCCATCTCATTCCCTGCTCCTCAGGGTCAAGCATTTGCTGTACCTCTTACTCAAGTTTCTTCTTTCTCCCAGCCTCTCCCGTTGCACAAAAGCACACGCTGTTCTTTACACGGAAACGTCTTCCCTCCTAGCATGAGGTTTTCAGGTTCTCAAGGAGATCTGTATCCTCCTGTGAGCAGAATTGTGTCACCGCTTGCAAACGAATGTTGAAATGCTAACTCTTGGTACCCGACAATGGGGCCAATTTGGAAATAAGGTCTTTGCAGATGTGATTAAGATGTAAGTGTTTTAGTTGAGGGCAGCTGGTACAGGAGAATACCACAAACTCCCCGGCTTACTGACAGCAGACGTGTACTGCTTACGATTCTGGAGGCTGGAGTCCAAGATCCCAGCATGGCAGGTGCTGTGAGCGGTGGGGACTCGGCTCCTGGTTCATAGATGGCGCCTTCTCACTGTGTCCTCACATGGAAGAAGGGGCGAGGGAAGAGGGGTCCCTTTATAAGGACACTGAGGCTTACAAATAAGAGTTTATGGCTCACAGTTCTGGAGGCTGAAGACCAAGATCCCAGCGTGGCAGATGCTGTGAGTGTGGGGACTCAGCTCCTGGCCCACATATGGCACCTTGTGACATTGTCCTCACGTGGTGGAAGGGGCCAGGGAGCTCTCTGAGGTCCCCTTTATGAGGACACTGATTCCATCCATGACACTCCACCCTCAGGCCCTCATCACCTCCCAATGCCAAAAGCCCCACCTCCTCACCTTGAGGTCAGGATGTTAACACACGAGTCTTGAGTGGGGGGCACACAGACGTTTAGTACATAGCAGAACGTTAACAAGAGGTCAGACTGCAGTGGGGTGTCCTATCCTACAGGATTGGTGTGCTTATAAGAAAGGGACATTAGAACACAGACACAGATACACACACACCAGAGAATGACACGGGGAAACAGACCCAGACGGAAGATGGAAGTGTGAAGATTAAAACACAGACTGGGCTGGTGCATCTCCAAGTTCAGGAACGCCCAAGACTCCTAGCCGCTTCCAGAAGCCAGGGCGACGCACAGGTCCCATTCTCCCTAGAGGCTGCAGTGGTTTCCAACCCTCACGACGTCTCTATTTCACCTCGTTTCCCAAACTCTGAATGCACAATTTTTTTCTATTTTTTTATTACAAAGCATGAAGGAGGTTCAGATGTCCTGGTTGCACAGGCAGCCGTGACACTGCTTTACCCAGATCGGCACGTGTGCCCAGCACCGCCATGGTGTTCACTGTCCCTGCTGGGTGGGACAGTGAACCCCTTCCTTCCTCCCCAGTTCCCCTTCTTGATTTCCAAAAATTTTTGCTTCTCTCTGTGCCCCTGTGGGCCCGTTCATTACTTCTGAATTCTTAGAGACTGGGTTGTGGTGTTTGTTTTTCCTTTCTTGAGATACTTTAGTTGGACAGTGGTCTGCAATTCCGTGCAGATGGCTGCAAAGATATTAACTCACTTCTTTTTATGCCCGAATAAGACTGCATGCTCTGTGTGTGTCTACACACCACATTTTGAAAATTTCTCTTGTTTTAAGACACCCAATTTCTTATGGCAGGCTGTGGAAATGAGTAAACACAGCAACTCCAATGCTCCTTGCTCCGTAAAGCCCTGCCTGACAGTGTTAGCAGAATCGCCCACATCCCTGTGTGTTCCCAATAGCACGTCCAAGGAGTGTGCATACTTCTCTCTCTCTTTTTTTTCTTGCACATTGGCGGAAGGATTGTCATCTTGGGCCACACAGTAAAAACATAAACACTAATGAAAGCTGATAAGCAAACATCAAATAAAAAAAAAAAAAACAAATCCGTGCCTAGTGTTTATGATGTCTGATACCACAGATAAGCCAAACATTCCTCATGAAAGCTGTGTGCACCCCGTGGGCCAAAGATTGGACACCCCTTCGGGAGCTAAATTGCATACACAAATTAACTCAAATCAAATCTAAAAACTCCTTGGGAGCTGATCACAGAGGTGCTGCTGCTGCTTCTGATGTCATTGATTTACCACGTGGCTGCAGAGGTCCCCAGACTCCCTGGGGAAAAATAACTATCTACTCCGAAACGAAAATCTAGCCCTTACTCCTCACCCGCTCTTCCTCCCCCTCTGAAATCCTCCCCTTCTAACTGCGCCATTCATTTTTTTTTCATTTCAAACTATTATGAGGGTACAAATGTTTAGATTGCATTGTTCTCACTGTGCCTTTCAGAACGGCCTGTACTTCCACCAGAAATGGCCTTCTCAGAAATGAGCTGGGGGCCACTGAGATCATAGGCTTGTCTTCTTTTTTCCCGTGTCGGGCACCGTTGAGGTCGACTTCAAAACTCAGCCCTCTGTCCTGTCCACGATTGGCCCAATTTTCCTCTGCCTCGCTGACAATTCTTTGTTTCTTCTTTTATATATATTTTTTGTTCTTCTTGAGTTGAAATTCACATAATCTAAAAATACAATTTGAAGTGAGAAATTCAGTGAAATTTAGAGCATCCAGAATATTGTGCGGCCGCCACCTCTGTGTAGTTCTAGCATGTTTTCATCGCCCCTCCAAAGAAAACTCCGTACCTATGAAGCAATCGCTCCCCATTCCTCCTTGTCCAGCCCCTGACAACCAGTAGTCTAGTTTCTGTCTTACAGATTTCCTACTTAGGGGTGTTTTATATAACGAGATCGCAAACTCCTTGATCTTTTTACCCTGGCTGCTCTCACTGAACTTCCCTGTCATAGCAGGTGTGAGAGCCTCCCTCCTTTTTATTTGTTACTTATTTTGCAAATTTTGGCCGGGGCCAGGTTTGAACCCGCCACCTCCGGTATTTGGGGCCGGCGACGTACTCCTTTGAGCCACAGGCGCCATCCCAACCTCACTCTTTTTTAAAAACGTCATAATATTCTACTGTATGAATGGAACATATTTTGTTTATCCTTTCATGCATTGATGCACACTACGGTTGCTTTCATCTTTTTCATGTTAAGACAATTGCTACAGCTGGGCGCACTGGCTCACGCCTGTAATCCTAGCACTTGGAAGACCGAGGTGGGGGTATTGCCTGAGCTCATGGGTTCGAGACCAGCCTGAGCCAGAGTAAGACCTCATCTCTTAAAAAAAAAATAGGAAGGAAGAAAGAAAATTGCTACAACTAACATTCATGTACAAGTTGTTTTTTTTTTTCTTTATGAGACAGAGTCTCACTCTATCACCCTGGATAGAGTGCTGTGGCATCACTGCTCACAGCAGCCTCAAACTCCTAGGTTCAAGTGATCCTCCTGCCTCAGCCTCCCCAGTTGCTGAGGCTACTGACACCTGCCACAATGTCTGCTTTTTCAATTTTGAGTATAGCTGGGTCTCAGTCTTGCTCAGGTTGGTCTCAAAATCCCATACTCAAGGGATTCTCCCTCGTCAGCCTCCCAGAGTGCTGGGATTACAGGTGTGAGCCACCGTGCTCAGCTCCTATGTGATCTTTCTAAAACCACAATTTATTTAAAATTGCTTCAGGTTCATTCAGGGTACAAAGAATTAGGTTACACTGAATTTGTAAGATAAAGTCCCTCTTATAATTGTGTCCCACCCCCAAGAAGTGTGCCAGACACTGTGACCCCTCTCCCCACCCTTCTCCCCTCTGCCTGCTCCCTTATTCTCCAGCCCCCCACCTTCATTTGAGATTTTGTTGTATGTAGGTGTATATTAGATTGACTACTGGCTTCATATTAGCATTGAGTACATTGGATTCTTGCTTCTGCATTCTTATTTTTTTTTCATGTCGCCCTCTGTAGAGTGCTGTAGCATCACAGCTCACAGCAACCTCCAACTCCTGGGCTTAAGTGATTCTCTTGCCTCAGCCTCCTAAGTAGCTGGGACTATGGGCGCTCGCCACAACGCCCGCCTATTTTTTGGCTGCAGTTGTCCTTCTTGTTTAGCTGACTGAGGCTGGGTTTGAACTCACCAGCCTTATTGCTATGGGCACCGAACGTTGCTTCTGAGTTCTTGTGACACTTTGCTAAGAAGAATGGGTTCCACCTCCATCCAGGTTAACACAAAAGATGTGACATCTCCATCTTTTTTAACGGCAGCTCAATTTATAATCACCAAAACGTGGAAACAACCTAAATGCCCACCAAACCCAGGAATGGAACAAGCTGTGGTGTACACCATGGAATATTAAAACCACAAGTAAAAAACAAGTCAACCTCATGGACAAATCTGTGACCTTCGGCCCTTGTCCGTTTGTTTAATCTGTGGTGAAAACTCTTGAAATGTCCTGTCTTTGCAATTCCTTGTCTACGATGCATTGCTATGAGCAGTAGGCACCATGACATATGAGGGGCCTCCTGCACTTAGTGAAGGTTACATCCTTGGAGTGATGGCTCCCCAACCCTCATTCACCTGTGGTCACTGGTGAACACCACTCTGCTCTCTGCCCCTCCTAATTCCTATCAGTACACTCCATGTAGAAGTGAGACCAGACAGGGCTCTGCCCCGTCTCTGCCTGGCTTATCTTTTTTTTTCACTTTGTCACCCTTTGTATTGTCCCATGGCCTCACAGCTCACAGCAACCTCCAACTCTTAGGCTTAAGCGATCCTCTTGCCTCAGCCTCCCGAGTAGCTGGGACTACAGGCGCCCGCCACAGCACCTGGCTATTTTTTTTTTTTCTTTTTTGGTTGTAGTTGTCATTGTTGTTTGGCAGGCCCGGACTGGGTGCATACCCCCCAGCTCTGATGTATGTGGCTGGTGCCCTAGCTGCTGAGATAGAGGCGCCGAGCCATCACACATCTTTTTAAAAGCTGGCTGAAGAGTTGCTTCCTCCCTCAAATCTCTGCCAACCTCTGATGTCAAAAATTTCTGCTCTGTTCTAATTGATGTTGACTGCAGCCGACATTCAGCTGAATTACCGTACACAGGGCCATGCATCTCATCATGATAATACGTTTACATCCGGATGAGATGGCAACAAGGTCTTGGATGCTGTGAACATGTGCGTTCATGTTTCTATGTCTAAACCCAAGAAAAATGCACAATATAGGTTTGGCAGGCAAAAAATAATTAGTGGGGTGGTGCAAGCTTTCTGATTACGTAGATTAGACTGCTACCAAATACCAAATACCAGAGCAGTTCCCGGCATCACGGACCATTTGATTTCACCTGGTGTGGGTAAGTTTAAACACAATTGCAAAATTTAATCCTTTTTTTTTTTTTTGAGACAGAGTCTCACACTGTTGCTCTCAGTAGAGTGCTATGGCATCACAGCTCACAGCAACCTCCAAGTCTTGGGCTTAACTGATCGATTCTCTTGCCTCAGTCTCCTGAGTAGCCAGGACTACAGGCACCTGCCACAGTGCCCAGCTATTTTTTGTTGCAGTTTGGCCAAAGCTGCTTTCAAACTTGCCACCCTCGGGATATAGAGCTGGCACTCTACTCACTGAGCCACACGCACCGCCTGCAAAATTTAATTCTTACCTCGAGGCATGGGAGATCTTCTCAGCTACCTGGTTTTCCCAGCGGCAAGATGCATGTTTAAAATGCTGTTTATATTCTCACACTTTGCTCACCACGAAGATGCCAATTTGCAATCTGCTTTTCCAGTCCGCCCTGACACCCTCTGAGGGTGAATGTATCCCACCTGAGCAACTAAATTTCCCCTGTAGTTTTCTTCTCAACTCTCACCAAAGCCTTTTTTCTCTTAACCTTTTCAATGTGGAGCTGAATTGAAACGTGAATTAATTAGGCAAGATTAAATGTTATTAAAAGGGTCCAGGACAGGAGGGCTCTTTGGCCTGAAATCTTATTTTGTCTCGTGCGTAGTCTAATATATATTTTTGCCCTTTTTCTCTGCCTTTACCATCCTCCAAAGCCTTAAGTTTGTTGAGGTCAGAGGGTGGAGGTGATTAATATAATTATCCGCACAGCCACATGCGGAAAGAGACCCTGCTGGGAAGACTGGGTGGAAATCGTTATTGGGGCCTTTTATTATGATCGAGGCCACCTCTGACCTCTTCATCCCTGCAGTGAATGACTGACCCAGCTCTCTGCACTTTTGAATTTCCCGTTCAACAAGGAGAAACTTCCCCCTCGCCGTCCCTGGCATGGAGAACTCCTCATTTTAAACACCACACAGGGATCACACTCTCCTCTCATTTTGCAAATCGGCCCGATGCCACTGTCATTTGCTGTCAGCCAGAATGTGGCACCGTCTCGGGCCCCAATCCAAGTGACGCCAGATAGGGCCCGGGATGTGCGCTGAGGCTGAGCTGTCCTGACGGGGTCGTCTTCTGCCGAATTCACGTCGGCAGGCTTTTTTCTTTGTATTGTTTGGGGTACACTGAGGGTACAAAGACGCCGATTACACTGATTGCATTTGTGAGGTTAAGTCCCTCTTATACTTGTGTCCTGCCCCCAAGAACATGTGTCACCCACCGTGACCCCACATCTCACTCTGTCCTCTGTTCTCCTGCTCCCTGGCTCCCTGGCCCCCCAGCTTGAACTGATTTGAGGTTTTCTCTGAAGGAAGCTATCAGATCATCTACTGGCTTCATATTAGAATTGAGTACTCTGTATTCTTGCTTTTGATAGCAGCTGGATTTTCAAAACTCTGGGTTATACCATCCAGGAGGCCAGGCAAATTGAAATGTGTTAGAGCATTTTAATATTTAAAAAAAAAAAGCGTATGTCCATGTTTAAAACCTCTGCATGTGACAGTTGTCCTTGGGAGGACTGTTTGCATTTTAAAGGGACAGCAGAGGACAGAGATGGAATAAGAGACAGAGACAGGTGCCTCTGAACAGTTTGCTGGCGAACATGAGCCTCTTCACACTGACACGGCCACTGCCATCCTGACGGCTTTGAAGTTCTAGACCGGTGATTTTCAACCACTGTGCCAAGAGACCATCTTAGAAAAATTTTTAAATTTTTTAAAATTATCAATGAAATTATTTTCAGAAGAAGTTCAAAGCACAGTGAGTATATTCTTTTTTCTTTCTTTCTTTCTTTTTTTTTTTTTTTTTTGAGTCTCACTTTGTTGCTCTCTGTAGAGTGCAGTGACGTCGCAGCTCACGGCAACCTCCAACTCCTGGGTTTAGGTGATTCTCTTGGCTCAGCCTCCCAAGTAGCTGGGACTACAGGCACCTACCACAATGCCTGGCTGTTTTTTGTTGCAGTTGTCATCATTGTTTAGCAGGTCGGGGTTGGGTTTGAACCTGCCACTTTCAGTGTATGTGGTCGGTGCTGTACATTTTTTTTTTTGTGGAGACAGAGTCTCACTCTATCGCACTCAGTGGAGTGCTGTGGAGTCACAGCTCACAGCAACCTCCAGCTCTTGGGCTCAAGCGATTCTCTTGCCTCAGCCTCCCAAGTAGCTGGGACTACAGGTGCCCGCCACAGCGCCTGGCTAATTTTTGATGCAGTTCGGCCAGGGCCGGGTTTGAACCCGCAGCCCTCGGTATATGGGATCAGCGCCCTACTCACTGAGCCACAGGCGCTGCCCCACATATCTTATTTTGAAGTAGAAAACAAAATGGGAACAAATACAATTCACACCGAAGCATGGGGCCCGCGGACTGTAGTTTGAGGATCCCTGGCCTAGGGTGTTACTGTTCACTACTGTAGATGCTATAAACATTGTCCACTGAAGCTACACCTTATAAAAGGTACTTTATTTCTTCAATAATAAATTAAACGTAGCTTGCTGTAACTTTTGTATTTGCCAAAGTATTAACTTTTTAACGTTTTGACTCTTCTATAGTAACAGCTTAGAACACAAATGCATTGTACAGCTATATAAAAATATTTATTTAAGTGCTTCTATTCTTTAAGTTTTTATGTTAAAACTAAGGCAAAATACACACGTTATTTTGGCCCAGGGCCAGGATCATCAGCACCACTCTCTGTACCTCTGAGCATTGTCCCTGTAGAAGCTCTTTAGGTATAGTCCCCTACAGGGAGCTGCCGTCTCCAATGGCAATAATGCTTTCTGTTGGAATATCTCCCTAAGGACCTTCCTGAGGTTGTAATACAGTTAAAGTTTTATGTAAGTAGAAGTACACTCTAAAATAATGATGAAAATTATAGCACAGTAAATGTATACTCTAACACCCTAAGTTGTTTATTTTTAATATCAACTATTATGCACTGTGCATAATTGTTTCTACTACACTTTTACAGCACTGGCAGTGCAGTCGCGTTGCTTAAACCAGCGGCACCACAAACATGCAAATCATTGCTCTACTGCATTATAAAGGCTGCAACATCACCAGCACTAGGGATTTTCCAGCTCCACTACCATCTAGTGACTCCACATTGCCCACGCTCTGGTGATGGAGGGCACGCCTGTGATCAAATTGGGAGAATACATGTGCAACAGACAGTTCCATCTTTATAGTATCTTTCATTTTCTTTCTCTGTTTTCAAAGTGTCACTTTCACATACTGGCTGCCTCCTTCCCTCCTCCTCCATTATAGTTCCCAAATTAGAATTTTTAGATTGAATTTGACCAGGTTTTGGGCAGAGGGGAAACCATTAATTTACAAAACACCTCTCAGGCAGCTATCTCGACCCGAAGATAAACTTTAGAAGGATGAGTGTCCCTAGACTGTAAGGCACTCATGGAATCTCCTTCTTTAGCTGCTGGGGCAAGCCACATACAGGAGGGTGACAAAGGTGTTCAGGAAGGAGCTCTCAAAACCCTTAGTTGGATCATTAACATCTGAGAGTTGGGGGACAAGTGATGTGTTTCATCCATTGGCATAAGCACCATGAGTCCTTCTACAGGCCACACCGAGGTTTGTTAAGAAAAAGTCAGATGCAAAGTCCAAATGGTCATTATGTAGGGAAGGGAAGGAACACTTTAGAGAATGGGGCAAAAGTCACCCAGCCATGGAAAATTGCAACCCACAGAGCAAGGGCCTGGGAACAGGTTAAAATCCCAATGCTCAGACATGGGTGCATAGTCAAAGTTCAAACATTAGAAAGTTTTCTGGGCTCAGCACCTGTGGCTCAACGGGCTAAGGCGCCAGCCACGTACACCTGAGCTGGCAGGTTCGAATCCAGCCCGGGCCCACCAAACAACAATAACGGCTGCAACCAAAAAATGGCCGGGCGTTGTGGCGGGCGCCTGTAGTCCCAGCTACTTGGGAGGCAGAGGCAGGAGACTTGCTTGAGCCCAGGAGTTGGAGGTTGCTTTGAGCTGTGATTCCCTAGCACTCTATCCAGGGTGATAGCTTGAGGCTCTGTCTCAAAAAGAAAAAAATTTTCTGATTTTAATCTTAACTATTCAGCCCTTGGCCTGGGATCCCACTTACCTCTCTGCCTTAGGATCGCCTTGGCCTTGAGGCTGCAACAGGAACAGTGGACTCGACAGCCAGCCCTCGGGGGAGGAAGCAGAGCAGTCACGTTCAGCCTGCCTTCCCTCCCCTTCCCTTTCATAAACAGAAGGTGGAATAATATCTCTAAGGTGTCTTCTTGGCCTATAAGTCTCAGTTTTCTTCATCTCTCTATCATTTTTTCCTATAATCTTTTTAAAACTCAGCACTTCTTAAGGTCATCTCAACTACATGATTCTGAAAATTTGGACTCATTGAAATAGTAGAATTAATCTAGTCATAAAAATAGACAGAGGTCGGCACAGTGTCTGAGCCTAAAAGAAAAAAAAAAGGGAGGCTTGATGAGAAAATTATGCCTGGCTTCACCTTCCTATTTCCTTTAACTTTGGTTTTTATAGGACGCTATATTTCTGGGAGAACCATCCACATTGGCTGCAGGAAAATGCTGGTGTTCTGGATTTGTTGAGACAGGCAGCCGAAGGTCAAGGTGTGGGCCTAGAGTAACTAAAACTGGTAAAGAGGGCATTTGCAAGGGACATAAATGAATACAAACCTTGCAGATTGGTCACATGTTGTGGGTATTTACAAAAAAAAAAAAAAAAAAACAGAATAATCATAGGCCTGATTTTAAACAAATTATTATAAAGGAAAGTACCAAATTACTTTGTTCATTTTCCCTGTTCCTAAGGCTGCCCTGAGTTGATACAAATAATTCCAAACAAGATCAGTCTTTAAAGACCTATAATGCATTACATGTTACATTTTTGTTTTAGTTACATTCTTAACTATTTTTTAAGGAGAGGGGAATCCATAATTTTTTCGTAATAAAATTTATTCTCAGCACTCCAGTTCTAGAAAAAAGGTAAATAGTTGATTCATCCTGACATATTGTTTTGTTCCCATTGCAAATGGCATTGAAATGGTGATGAGACCTTCCATTTAAAAAAGAAAACATCCTATTGAGTTGAACGGAACACATATGTTCTTATAAGATTTTTTAAAAAATGGAAATAAAAATCTCTAAGCTAATAGAAAACCTCCTTTATAATAAGTATATTCTCTTCTCACAGATGAAATAGCTCAGGAGTGCTTTTCTCCTTAATAAATATTAAAGGCAGTAAGAAAGCTCTGTTCAGTTATCTTAATCCTGTGTAGACTTTGTAACCGTTTCTACTAGATTCTAGGTGGTTCAAAGAGCAGAGGACTAATAGGTGGCTTTTATTTAAAAGCAAATATGCTTTTGCATATTAGCTCTTCATTTAAGTAATATGCTTTTACAAGTATATACATAAGTGCTCATCCTGGTTATTAACCTGCTGAATGGTTGCAATGCGTGTGTGAACTGAAGAGCTACTAGAAACAATGCAAAACAGCTTATCTTTCTTTTTTTTTTTTTTGCAATTTTTGGTGGGGGCTGGGTTTGAACCTGCCACTTCCAGTATATGGGGCCGGCCCCCTCCTTTGAGCCACAGGCACCACCCTGTAAAACAGCTTTTCAATTAAAGTTTTAATTTTAAGATTTTGAGATAGTTTTGGATTCACATTTAAGTCTAAGTAACAATGCAGGGAAATGTCATGTACCCTTTACAAGTTTTCTCCACTGGTAACACCTTGCAGGATTTTGATATTGCAACTGTTATACTAATATTAATCCAATCTGTACAGCTTACAGATTTTCGTTGTCTTTGTGGGTAAATGTGTGTACGTGTCTATGTGTGTGCATGTGGAATTCTATTTGTTTCATCACATGTGTAGGCTTCTGTATCTACTACCACAGTTAAGCTAAAAACCTTCTATTATAACAGATACCCCTCATGTTGCCCCTTTATAACTGCCAATTCCTTTTCTAGCTCTCAAAGGACACAATGTCCAAATGAAGATAAAAAATAACATTTTAAGGAAATGTATAAAGGTAAGATTGTATCAAAAGAATTAGTGAGACACAAGATAATAGGAAATAAACACAGATCCCAGGCATCTGAGCCTACTTTTCCCCCAGAAGGCGGAGCCTGGGACAAGGGTTTTGAAACGGGTATGAGTAATTTATCTTTCGGAATTGATACCAACATGAGAAGCAGCAAATTGGGAAGACTAAGAAATCATAGGTGGAAAAAATAATAAAATAGTTAGGCTTTCGAGTCAATCACAACCGAAGGCAACAGGAGCTTGATCCTGCTGGGACACCTCGGGGACCAGCATGTAAATGGATGCCCCACAGACGTCACTGGCAGTGGGACAGAAAGAGGAGCATTTACCCGCCCACGCCTGCCACAGGCCCCCATTGGTTGGGTCAAGGTCTAGCTCTTAGGGCATTAACTCCTCACCTACAGACGGACATGCAAGGGACCCAAACTGGTCCCTACCAACTGCCAGGCTGCATCATCAGAGAACATCAGGACCAAGGGCCCCTGCCATCTGATGTGTCTGAGACCAGGGGCTGAGGGGTTAAATCTGTGAAGCTGGTTGGTGGAACAAAGAGTGAGTATTCAGTGGACAGATGAGTGAGTATTCGGCACAGGTAGGTGGCCGGTATCCTGAGAAGCATAGGTAAGACAAGAGAACCACTGCTCGGTTATAAGAAGACTTCTTCCAGATACGGCGTCTGACCAAACTTCCGTTACTTACACCAGATAATGCAGGAACCTCCAGCAAATTCTTCACTATGTCATACTTAAGGAATTATTCCAATAGACTTCACTGTATTATTCAGGGTTCTCCAGAAAAACAGAACTAATAAGATGGAGATGATAGATAGATGGATGGATTGATAGATGATAGATATATAGGGAGATACAATTTACTGTAAGGAAGCGGCTCGTGCAGTCATGGCGGCTGCAAGTCCAAAATATGAAGAACCAGATCTTCATTCCAAATCTATCAGGAGAATTCTTTTTTACCCAGAGGAAAGTCAACCTTTTGTTCTATTTTAATTCTATGAATTTAAATATTAATCTAAACCAAAAAATCCCCTCACAGAAACACTCAGAATAATTTTTGACCAAATCTCAGGGCACCCCATGGCCTCGTCAAGTGGACGCTCACAATGAATTGTCATAGATTTTGTTTTCTAGAAATAATTTTTTTAAATGATTAGGAGTGAACAGGCATAAATATCTGTTTTTTCAAATGTGATAATTTCTCAAATTCTCTTTTAAAGCACTGATGTGTTTCAGAAGAAGAAATGGGATTTTTGAAATCTTACTTGAAGTGAAACCAGAGACTCCTCTGTCACTGAAAATTTTAAATCATTTGGTCTGATGGTTTTGCCTAATAAACAACACGAAACCTAAAATATGCCATTATCGCTAAACCAAATAAAAATAAATTTAAAATTATCAATAAATGGATCTTAAGGCTTCCTGGAAAATTATCACACACTATAAGCTAAAGACATGTCGAATTAGTTACTTTGGGGGACCTGGGGGCTTGTTTGGCTGTTTATGAATAGTAGAGCAGAGGAAACTGATTGAGGTCTAGCTTGATATTGGCTGTTACGAAATTAGATTCAATTAGTTCTGGTCCTTGAAGGCAGATAGGAAAGAATCAGACCATCCATGAGCGTAATGCAAAGCCATCAAGTTCTTCAGAGTGAAGACACTGTCAGGCGGAGTCCCTGTGGTAGCTCTTTCTTCCAACCAGCGTGAGAGCTGAGAAGTCAGGAGACCCACCAGACCAAGTGTGCAGGGCGGTGAGCCTGTGTTCAGAAAGCTCATCACAGCCGAGTCCCACTCCACCATGCTAACAATGCCTTTTGCAACAATTAGGGTAGAAAAAGAAATAATTCTCCTAAGTGGAGTATCTCAAGAGTAGAAAGGCAAATACGACATGCATTGGCTTTGAACTTGAAACTAATTGATGAGCACGCGTGTGCCTAGAAGGAAGGGAAACTCGGTGAAGTCGTGTGGGGGAAGCAGGGCGGAGAGGAGGCGAAACACACCTAACGGGTATAACGAGCACCATTTGGGTGACGGGCACACCCTCAGCCCTGACTCGAGCATTACAACATTGATCCGTGTATTCAAAAATGTTTGTACCCCTTAAATATTGGAAATTAAAAAAAACCCATTACATCTACTCCATACGATGATATGTGAGTTTCCTAAAGATGCTAGTAATTTGGTGTTTTTCAAATCAATATTTAAAATATTGAAATACTGTTCAACACGTGTCTCGACTCTAGAATGACAAGGACATAATTTATTAGAAAAAAAAAAAAAAGAAGGAAAATCTGTTTCTATCTGCCTATTTCTTCCCTGTGGTAAATTGAGCACTGGGTCCTCAAAGGGTCTAAATCCTGCTCCCTAGAACTTGTGACTAAGTTATCTCATGTGGCATAAGAGACTTTCACAACGTATCTGAGTGAAGGATTTTAAGCTGGGGACAGGATCCTGAATTAACCAGGTCCACTTGATATAATCACGGGGTTGCTGAAAGGGTGAAGCAAGAGTGTCTGCATCAGAGGTGGCGATTAAACTTGGGGGCAGAAGGGCAGTGATGTCATTCCTGGCATCCTGACCCTGGGAAAGGCAAAGGAACAAATTACCTTCCAGACAATCTTCATGGCCTCCAGAGACAAGGCAGCCTGCCAGCTCATCGGGGACTTGTGACATTCAGAACAGTAAGATGTTAAATTTGTGTTATTTTAACTCACCAAACTGTGGTCATATGGACCACAGCAGGAACAGTGGTAAATTAATACATTACCCCCATATACACAAACTGGTCAAAAACTTAAAAACCCCAGTCAGCAAAACTAACTCCCTGCAGTTACCTGGACCCACCCCTTTAAAGGTAGCATGGCACCCTTCCTCATCACCTGAGGGCTCGGACCTCGCAGGTTCCCCAAGCAGACTACATTGAAACATCAGCCCTCCCACGACAGGGGTGGGGTCAAACACACCTTCCATTCATCCCAACATTTCCAGATTTCCAGTGATGTTTTAGAGTCATAATCACATGCTCTCATGTCCCACAAAAGTACCTGAATGCCAGATTGCTATACCCTGAGTGTACAAGGTCGGAAGGTTGGGAGGGGCCCGCACATCCTGCCAGGGGGTTCTGATTCTTTTTTATTTTTTTTCCCAGCTTGTGATATATGCTCCAAAGCAAAGGTGATTTACCGAAACAAAACACAGCACCAAAACAGGAGATGATTCTTGCTTATCATCACCTTGTCCTTTCCAAAGTATAGTAGTTCCTGCAGAAGTCACTAGAAGTAGACTCAGGGAGAACTCAAATGCCACCTTCTCTATGAAGCTCACATGTGTCCTGTTTATAAATTGCAAGTCCTGTGCCCCTTGCTTTGTCTTATTTTCTTTACTCCCCTTAGCCTATACTGTCTTCTGTTACCTTATATTTTCTCTCGGTGTGGTTGGTTCCTGTTCATGCTCCCTCAGCCCAACCTAGAATGCACTGCCCTGGATTAGGACATTTACCCTGAGAGCTGATATGCCCAACAAAACGTTAGAGTTGAATGAATTAACACAGACACCGCAGAGGCTGGCTTGGGGCAAGGAGGCGTAGAGTAACTTCTCTGCTTCACCTCTGGAGGTCCTCAGGATTGTTAACCCCTTTGTGTGAGGATGAGTTAGGGTGAGGATGTGGCCTTGTTACTGGGTTATTTTAGGTAGACTCTGAAGCTATTTAATCTACAAAGAAGATCCCTGCTTCTTGCAGATGAGAATTAGAATGTACGTAAATGACGGGTGTTTGAGAGCCAAACCCTCCCAGTGTGCTAAGCCTCTGCCCACGTTATGTCACAGCCTAAGGGTCACCTGTGCAGAAAGCACCTGCCTTGGTATCACATGAGCTGAGGACATGGGCCACTGCACAATTAGTCAAAGAAGAGAACTTAGCTCATGTGTGTCCTGAAAACATGTTGTAGACTGTTCTAGATGGTGTCTGGCCAACCCAATTTCTAAGAATCTTTAAATATCAAATAAGCAGAGCAAATATACAGATGTTGACATACAGACACAGCAAAAGTACATCTGTAGGCAAGAAAGTGAGCAGGGGAATGAGGCAGAGAAACGTCAAGAGTCACCAATGAAGGAAGGAAGAACTCTCAAGCTGGAGCTGGAGCTGAGTCCCCTGAAGTCGCCGCCCGAGAACGGGGAGTGGGGACAGCTGCCTGCTGAGGGGCAGCACTGACACTGCCACCCTGAGACCAGGGTCTCTTTTGGACGATCATCAGCTTCCAGGTCCTGGGAAATGGAGCCATTTTCCTTAAGGCTCTTTGATATTATTTTAAATTTTCATATGGGTTCAATAATTTTCTCTGGCAATAGAAGTCTCTCATATTTCAGAGTTTAGGAAATTTATAATAACTTAAACCAAATGTCAGCCTTGTATGCTGCTATTTACAAAAAACACTCCTTAATACAATGCTGCGTCCCATTTTAGTGTAAGAAACTGACTAGGAACATTAAGAAATCCTAACTTAAAGTGATAAATAATTTTTTTTCAAAACTGAAAGCTGTACCTGAGAGTAGGATCAGTTGCCCTTGTGCTCACTGCAGTAGCAACTTTATAGCAACTAAATCATCACCATATAATACTTTCCAAAGCTAAAGAGATTTCTTCTTCACTTTGCAAGACCGCTTTGGTACACTAGCATCAAATCCTGACTCACTCCTCCTGCAGAGGCGAGGCTATTTCACTCTGTGAACTGTTTCAGCTTCTCTGGTTGACTCCACTCATGACCTGGGGGCTGTTTATTGTGCACGAAGCCTTCATTTTTTAGTAGCTTCCTTTGTGATTGGTTTTCCATGTAATTATTTCTATTAAAGTCAAATGTTTCATATCTTCTTTTTCCATATCTTTTGGTAACATGGCTGCATTACTTACTTTGTATTCAAGAAGACAGTCTGTTTTCTTGAGGGCTTCTGGGTTTCTTCTGCTTACATTACTACCATATTCAGAACTTAAACAATTCATCAAGATTCTGACACCTGCCAGTCTCAGTCAGGAAAAGCATCCACGTTTTAATCAACAAAGCTTAAAGGAAGGGAAGATGTCGCCTCTCCAGGGAATCAGGCATATCCAGAAAGGATATCTTCCTCTTTTAGACACAACTTCTTTCAGTCAACCCATAAGTACAGATTATATAAGAAATACATTCATGTAATAATTATAATAATGATGCATCAAAAATGAAGCTGAAATTTGTGCACTTAGTATTTTCAAAGCTAACATTAATGAGAAGAATTAATTTTGTATTCATGAACATGACTATCCAAAACATATAATTTGGGATATTCATGGCATAATTATTTGTCTAAAATTAAGAATTTATCTAGTTCATTAAATCTAGTGAATCAGAATAACGGACCTTTCCACATATGTTATAATTATAATGGAAAGGACAAAAGGAGGAGGAAGAAGGAGGGGGAAGGAAGGAAGGCTCTCATTTGGTATTATTTTCTTTTTAATAGTGTTGAACATAATTCTACACTATTGGTTTCGTGAAAGTTCCTTACGGTCTCTTTCATGCACAGACGTGTGTATGTGTGTGTGTGCTGTTGTGCCAGAGAGAGTTAGCGAGGTGGTAATGGAAGAAGAGGAGGAAACAGATTTTACCTAAACATTGAATGTTCAAGTAATGAGGCCACAACAATCAAGCAATCCACTGATGATGATGAAAGCACACCTACAGAGGCTATGACTGCTCAGCTTTATTGCACACTAACGTGAACATTTTAGTTTGCTGGCCAAAAATTCCATGTTATATTTTACACTTGTACTTAATCTACTTCGATGACCTACGATATGCATTGTAGGTCACATGCATTGTACATGGTCCCATCCAGTTCTCAGACACTTATAATTAGGTGAGAGCAGCAGATACACAAAATTAACCATTGTCCCCAAGAACAATTTGACACTTGTCACAAGATGAAAAGGAGATGCCTCCCCCCAGGAGAAATGTGAGGAACCGCAGCAATGCCGATATCCCTAAGAATCAACTGGGCATGGCATTTCTGTGGTGAATTGAGGAGAACATTAAATTGATATTGAGCTTGTTCAATTTCTTTGCATTTGCCAAACAGTCAAGGAGGAACATGGCAGCTGCATATGTGGGAAAGGGAATCAGACACAGCCTTAACCGGGATCCACTTACTGGGTCATCTCAGACATAATGAAAGTCGATGAGCTCACAGGGTATCGCTTTCAATGGCCGTATGTCACTAGAGTTAAGGTTGAGACAAGTAATTCATTTTGGTACAACCAATGCATTTCTGTCATTCTAAGACCTTCTTTTCTCTTTTCCTTTGACATCTTTGAAATTGTTGTACAAGATGAGTAGCACACGGGCATACACATACATGCACCCAGCACTCATCATTGGTATCACTCTGAAGCCAAGGAAGTATAGTTACCTTCTATAGCTCACCTCCATATGACTTTAAGTTCTCTTTAGAAGAAATATAGCTCTCCAAACCAAGTATTTGGGGACAAGTTTTTTACTTGGCAAAAGCCTTCCCAGGCTCCATGGCATACAGAATTCAAATACTGCAATCAAGGGGTATAAATGTTAACTAGGGAGACAAAAGATGGAGGCCTGTTATGGGTTCAGTGCATCCCTAAAAATTCACGTGTTGAAATTTAATGGCCAAAATGATAGCATTCAAAGATAGGGCCCTTACGAGTTAAAGCACGGGAACGGGGCAGGCCCTCGTGGAAGGGCAGAGGGGGTGAGGGTATTCTCTTCTCCTCTTACGTCACATGAGGACACATCATTCCCACACACACCCCAGCCCCTTTCTTCGCCTTCCACCATGTGAGGACACCTGGATGGCACCATCTATGCCAGTGGTTCTCAACCTTCCTAAAGTCACAGCCCTTTAATACAGTTCCTGTGGGTCACAACCCACAGGTTGAGAACAGCTGATCTATGTGGAAAGAGACTTTCTCCAGACAATGAACCTGCTGGGGCCTTGTTCTTGAACTTCTTAGACTCTAGAAATGGGAGAGACAAATCTAAAAATCAAATTCTATTATTTATAAACTACCCTGTCTTTTTGTTAGAGCAGCACAAATCACTAAGACAAAGTCCACATCTTTTTTCCTTTAGAGACTCAAAGCTGTTGTGACGCCTCTTGATAGAAATAGCTCCAGGCAATATCAAAAGGCGGGGTGTTCATTGCTAGTGGTTTGGGGGAATGGAGAGCCTGGAGGGAAAAGGAAACTTTTTGTATAGTACCCAAGTTTCCAGCGTAGGTTAATGGGGTGAATGATGTCATAAGTGAGCCGGAGGTTACTAGATGACCCGAGTGAGATGTGGGGAACCAAGTGTGAGTCAGCCTGAAAATTTTGAAACCAAAGGGAAAATGAAAGTTAGTATTTCAGGTAAACTGTTAAAGCCTCGGGTTGAAGATGGCTGACTGGAGACATTCACTACTAACCACCTCCAGAAAGAAGAATTAAAATTACAAATACATAATCACTCTAAATAGACCATGTAGGACAGAAGACTGGAATTCAGCAGAGAAGTGTTTAGAAACTCCCAGGCACAAAAGGGGAGGGAAGTGAGATTGGAGAGGTTCCCAGTGTGGGGGAGAGGGCCAGTGAGAGACCCCAGCAATCACGCTCCCGCTATGGACTCCTGTAATCCCGGCCCTGGGAGAGACACCTCGGTGGGCAGCTTCCTGGGAATCACGAAGGCATTGCTCCAGACAGGGGGCTCACATTCGCTCCCACACACCCCCACGGATGGAAGCAGCTGCACCCGACTCTGTTCAGGGAGCTCAGCTGCCACCAGACTGCATCCCGCACCGGGCCCTGCATCTCTGCGTCCAGGAGCCCCACGGACATTCCTTCACATCCTTCCGGAGGGCGGCAGTGACACGACACTGGCCAGACCTACAGTGTGACAGGAACCCAGCACTGAGACCCAGACAGAATTCTGTACCCTGGGAAGAGGAAGGCAAGAGCACCAGAGAGGCTGCCTGTGGGGTCAGGGGAACAGAAACAGGTCCCCCAAAGCCTGAGAACTGCCTGCCGAGGCCTACTGACAGCAGACCGGCCACACCGGCAGCCAGGTTTCTGTGCCAGCACGCAGGCTAAGCAGGCTCTTCTGGGACATCACATGGCTGCTGCCGACACTCGGGGCTGAGACATGCGCTCCCCACAGGGTGACAGCTGCCTGCCTGAGTGCTGATGGCCCTGCTACTGCCCCATCAGCAGCTCAGCCTCTGCCTCCAAAACCCCTGAAGACAGGCCCCTGATCTGCACTGCCACGGTCACTGCCGCTGCTGGGGGCCGAAGAGTCCACTGCACAGAGCCCGAAGGCCACCTGTCTGGCTAGAGTTGCTCCCACTGACAGCGAGCCGGTCTCCCCACGCAGCACACCCTGAGGACGGGGCTCCCCACCCGGCTCACAGATCGTCCTGCGCCGCCCACCGTGGTCTGCACCTCTGACACCCCACGCAGGGGCGGGAGCTGGGGCCCACCTGCCTGTCACCACACCCTTCAGTGCCTACACACACTGCTGGGGGGTTTGGGGAACGCCTCCTGGCCACCCCCACGGCCACCGGCGCACTCCTCCCAGGCATGTGAAGACGGGGCCGTCCAGTCTGCTCCGACAGGCCTGCCGGCACCTACTGGCCACACGGCCATTTCCCAAGTCTACATCTGTGCTGCCGGGCGGCTCTTAATTTCTGATTATTTGGACTCTGAGTATTTGTCTCCAATATCAGACAGTTGCCCCTTAGTTAGAAAACTTGGTCCATTTATAATTCACTCACTTCTCTGTATATAGATTCACCTTGTTTTTCCTTTTACCTTTTTTTTTTTTTTTTTACTTTTACTTCTCTTGGGTTGTTTATGTTTTATTATTCTATGTTACTCCCATATTCGTTTGGCATATTTTTGAGATTCATAAGATTACAGGATTATTTTAGTTGCTTTTAAATCATTACCCAGAAATCATAACACATCCAGAGTTCCCAAATGTCAGTACTTTCACGGCTCCTTACATCAGGCAAACATTTAACCACCTTCACTTCGTTTGTCCTCCTCCCGACCTATGGCCTTCCCCTGGATCTAATTCTCTTTACTTTAAACTCCACAGATCATGGTCACCACAGTTTCGACAATGTTCATTTATATTTATTGACATAATGGCAACTTCCAATGCTTTTTGTTCAAACTGGCATCTTTAGACTTCTTCCAGTATGGTTGCCCTTCTGGCTAGAAAATGGAATTCTTTAATGTAGTTTTGTTAGTGATAAATCCTCCTTAATTGTATTTCTCTGACAATGTCTTTTTTATTTTCATTTTTGAATGATATTCCGATGAGTTTGGCATTGTAAGTTGACAGATGTCTGCTTTCCATCCCTCAAGGCTATCACCTCTCGTCTTTGGCTTCCCCAGCTGTTTTGGAGAAGTACAGTGCCGCCTTCCTGGTGGGTACTATGCCTTTTTTCCTTCGCTTCTTCTAAGACCTCTTAAAGCAAGGGTATTTTTACCAATTTTGAGTGTACATCTTAGAGTTAATCAAGTTGGGGGATAGTAATAAAAAAGCAGCTTTTTAACTAACTCTGGCAAGTCTCCCTCCTTCCATAAATCGGAGTGAGAGCAACAAACCAGAAAGACACCCGTGGCCCTCCAGGCTGATTTCAGCTCTTCCGGTCACTGTCCCTCTCTGGCTACCAAGCCATGAATAATGTCTCATTTTCTCATCTTTATCTCATTTCTGATAACAGTTTAAGCAGAATCTTTTATTATTTATGTAAAAAAAAAGACTGTTCTCATTCAAGACTTCTCTCAAATAAGGGTATTGAAATATTGGTTACTTTGATAATACTTTTATTAAACATAATTCATCAGTCTATACCTCCTAGCTAATTACAAGTGAATGTAATTCTGTGTATTTTTATAAAGTGGCTGTCCCCTGTATCTTTACTTGTTTTTGTTGTGTGTGCATATACATGCAGGTATGTGGTTGTGCGCTAGTTTTTTCTAAACAATTAACGATGTTTGTTTAAGAACTTGCTATAAGCTTTAGATTCCCTGACACAAAAGGCCTCTAAAATCCAGGTTTAGCTGTGAATAAGCAGTAGAGTCAGTTCAATGTTTTATTTAACATAGGGAGAAAATATTTATTAAAGATAATTTTATACCTGTGGTCTGAAGGTTGTGGATTATCATTATTGATTTAATATTAAAGATAATTTTTAACAAATTTATATATAAATTGATCAAATACAAAGAAAATAATTAGAGGCACTGATGCACAGGAGTATACAGCAGACTAACATAAATTTTAAAGTTCCACCGTTTACCCATATGCATGCGATTCTAGGCTTTCCACTATCATGAATAAGAGATCCAATAACGAAATAATAAATTAATGTATGATAAATCATATATTTAATGCATAGATCTAAACATTTTACTTTTTTTTTTTTGTAGTTTTTGGCCAAGGCTGGGTTTGAACCCACCACCTCCAGCATATGGGGCCGGCGCCCTACTCCTTTGAGCCACAGGCACCGCCCTAAACATTTTACTTCTAAGTTCAAAGTTCATAGAGTGTTTTATAGTTGCTCCTCGTCCTGTTACCTGTTGTCTGCTTTATAAAGTGCCCAGAATTTCCCAAATAGTGCTTATTTTCTGGACACCGGTGCTACCATGGTAAAGAGAATTACCATATTAGTTACATCAATCTGCAGCTGAGCACTGTCAACACTCTGCTTTTCTTATAACTTCCCTTTTTCTAAATAACTATCTCTCTTCCCATCTCTGTCAATTTAGGGCTATATTCTGATAACTTACAGGTTACATTTGACAGGTTACTTTAAAAGTGAACAGGCTTTCGAATTAACATGGCCTTGGGAAGATCTTCTGATTCATGGTGACATTCTGTTGCTGAATACCGAATCTTATCACGAGTTCTTTAAATTGTTGACATGCTGATTAATGCATAACCTACTGACACTGAAAAGGACCCTGACTTATGTCTGAATCATAAGTTTTACTGGTTGCCCTGCACACAGACTTTAGCCCGTATGCTGCAATTGTATCCAACAATGACAGACTCTGCCTCACCCCCTCTAACGATAAAGCACAACTCTGATGGGAGTTCTTCTCCCTTCTTATAAAGTTTTCTATAAAAACCTTCCAACTTATAGAAAACTCCAGAACACTCCCAACTTTGTTGACATGTCTTCCTGGGTTGATCTTCACATTTTGCTTCCAATAAACCTTTATCAAATTATCTCTCACGACAGTCTTAATTTCAGAGGACAATTCAAGATCAGTATAATTTGAATTATTTTTCTGATCTATCCTTCCTAGTTTTCCACATATGCTATGACTTTTTCATATATAATAATGCCTCTAAGATTGGGGTTAAAACAAAGTTCTACCAAATTTAGTGTACAATGCTTAGTGACATAAGGATTTAGACCTCAGAACATGACAGGACTGTTTCAAGAGGCCACATGCTGTTTCAAGAGGCCACATGCTTTATGCTGTAAATATTCCTTTTAGGTGAGCACAAAAATCTAAACTTCATTTCCAAAATTGTTTTCCTGACAAAAGACATTGTTAGTCCAAAATAGTAAATGGAAACCTTTTAAATACAAGTGACTCATTTGGAAATAGCCTTACTTTTTTCCTATATATGCTCAGTTTTGAGAAGCTATGTGCCTAATTCGACTAGATTATAATAATTTCAATTAATATTTTGGGTTTGGGGCATCAGGATTATGAATGATTTAGTGCACTTGAGTCTAGTTGCTAGGAATTTCCTGCAATATTACAGAAAAGTGAAGGAGATCGCAGACATGCACATTTTTCAAAGACCAGAGCTATGTTATTAATTAACACTAAACTCAGAGGAATGTTGCTACTTCAATTATGTTAAAAACCATTGATCAGGAAATGATGAATCAGAGTCAAAAACATAAGTATGCATGCAGTCACCATTAAGCAGTTACTGAATATTTTATCTAAATGTTAAGAGCTTTTAGATTTAATGATTGCAAATTCAGAAAGGTTACTTCTGAGCACTAGGATCAAAAGAAGATTTTCCCTAAAAGGAATAAAAATTTTAGAGAATTCAAGTCAACTGAGATTTTTGTTAAATTAAGGAAATGATATCATCCTCAGCTCCCATTCCTATCTAGCTCCTGCCCCTTCCTCAGTTGTGACAAATGGAACATCTCCCGTCACTGTCCAATGTCCCCTGAAAAGCCACGTTGGTTGGGCTGAGAAATATTGCTTTTAGATAAAAAGGCAAGAAAAGTTTTCTCAGGCCCTACTGTCTGCTGCCTTTTTGTTAATTTACTCGCCTAATATTAAGGTATTTCATACAGTGTATGCTTAACTAGGGACAATCTGCATTAGGAAAGACTGCATTTGTCCACTCCAGTGAGTGCCTAACTATAAAGATTATCCAATCCAGATGATAATCTGTCACTCAGAAAAATTTGCTCCCACACGTTTGCCCTAGATAAAAATGTGTAAACGTACCTGAGAAGGTTCTTAAAGCAAATGTGCATATGTACACGTGTATGTGCTTTACCCCAGAATAAGAGAATTCTAAATGCACTGCTTATATGCAGCACTGTGAACTAGTATAACAGAATTTTATAAGAAGGTACAGCCATGGAAATTTTTCGTGACTTGGGAAGGTGGTGGTGGAGGGAGATTAAAATTAGAAATGACAGACATTATGGTCCCATCTCAACAAAGGAATTGCTATACTTGTTAAACCATGCTATATATTTTCAAAAGTTATGAAATAGGAGAACAGAAACATCTGAAAGATCCCAAGCTAACAGCAATCCTAATCTGAGCAAGCATGGATGAAATCAGCAAAGGGATACATAAACCCCATCAAAATTGTGAGGTTTCTTTGTAAGTATCATTAGTTTACGTTTTATTTGCCTCAAAGATAACAATTATTTCATATATAAAATAAGGATTAGATATGTTAACAATAACAGAATATAAGATATTTATTAAGAAGTGTCTATTTGTCAGATTCTTTTTCTACACAGGCTAGAACACTTCCCTTACTTCAATATAATCTCAATAGATAGCTGGGGTGATTATCTCTATCATACACTCAATGAAAAGGAGGCAGAGGGACAGAGCACAGATTTTAAATTATATAGCCTTTCTCCAGAATTCTGTTCTTAACCTCCAGATTAATCCATATGGCACATTAAAATAATACTGTGATATGGACAGCCATCAGCTTTATTTCATTTTAACAAATTAAGGGATATTACAGCCACAAATTATTAAGGAACTATGATTAGCTGACCATTGAGTGACAGTAATTTTTACAGGTATATTTTCCTGAGTTGATGAATATGATGATGACTTTACTTACAAACTGTGCATAACATACAATAATTCAGTAAAACTGAGCAAAACTTTTCACACATTAAGAATTTCTAATTCACACAAATAAATGATTTTCACTTGTCATAAAACTTGCTTCATAATAAACCTTCCATATGTTTATGCCCAGCAACTAACAATCAATATTTAGTATTTTTAGATAGCCATCTGTTATGGCTAATTGTGCTCCCCCAAAAAACATGCTGTTACCCTAACCCCCAGTGCCTGAGAATGTGACCTTGTTTGGGGAAAGGGTCATTGCAGATATAATTCACCAAGTTAAGATGAGCTCATAATAAAGGACAGTGGTGCCTTAATCCAGTATGGCTGGTGTCCTTATGAGAGGGAAATTTAGACACAGAGACAGACACAGAGGAAAACACCAAGCAAAGACACACTCAGAGGACATGGTCTTCGAAGACAAAATTGATTTTGAGGTTGCACAGCCATAAACCAAGGTGCACCTGATTCTCTCTGAAGCTGGAAGATATAGGAAAAGATTCTTTCCCATAAGCTACGAAGGAAGAGGCCAGCACCTTCCTTTTGGGCTTCCGGCCTCCAGAACTGGGAGAGAACACACTTTTGTTGGTTTTAGTTTCCCAGTTTGTGGCATTTGGTTGTGGCAGTCCTAGAAAACAAATATGATATTCGAATACTTCATCGCTGACCTAATATTCAGAGTAATCATTCTTTAAAAACCAGGTCTCCAGAATAATATTGGAAAACTTAATTTCTTGATTGAATCAACAGATTGTGATTTGTTAAAGACATTTTCTTAGTAGGATGAAATCAACAAAAACATCACATTCTTGGACTCCTAATTGTGGACAAACCACATTAGGCAATTTATAATCTGACACACAAATCACTTGCAAGTAAGCACATGCAAACTTTGTATTAAGGGATCAGATGTGACGTGCACCACATTTTCCCCTTCAGGAATAGGAAAGGCAGCCCATAAACCAGTCCTGCAGCTGCTCGGGTGATCAAGGCAGTTTGGGGGTTCCATGGGAACCTGGAAGGACACCAGCAATTAGCAAGGACTAGCAGGAAACTTGCCATCTCCTCCTCATGGTGCTGGGACTATCTGGGTCAGAGACTCTGTGCACTTTGTAGTATTCCTTAGAGACTATGAAATAATTTGGTACTATATTTGGGCTATTGAAAGTATAATGATTCTGTTTGTGAGAAAAATACCCTCTTTGTCTAATAATTGCAATTAAAAAGATCAGATTTGGGTATCTTCTCCCTTGGAAATATATAGCAGAGATAGTAACTTGAGATTCTGTCTAAGGGCATAATATAGAAGAAAAATTCAAGGGCTCCTAAACAGAGGTCATTCCTAAGTTTAAACCAAAATATTTCAAACACAGATCTCAAACTATTATAGTATCTTTAGTACCTCCAATCAGTCATACCTCTCAAACAATGCACTGATGTAAGTAAAACTTTTTAATAGCTGGGTGATATCTCTAACTAAATGAGGAATAATTTAATTTGTGATACATACTCTATACCAAAATTAAATATTCATATCCCGTTGTCTGTGCCAAAATATTTTCAGTTTGCAATATACTCACTTGGACATTAAGAAAAGGTATTCTAGCCTCCAAAAAAGATTTAAAAATCACTTTAAATAGATAAACAAAAAATAAATTGTTTAAAATATAACCTTTTGTAAAAGAAACTGTCTTAACAATAGACTAAAATTAAGTAAAATGTACTATCTGGCCTTGCAGTTCTGTAAGAATTCACTAATAGGCTCATAATCAGAGGATCAGAATAGGTAGGAAAATACTATGTGACCAAAGATTTAACTTAGTACAACTATGTGAAAGGATACACTGTACTTGTATTTTGGATAATGATGATTTGAGAAAAAATACTAGGACAAAGGACATTCTTAATGGATGGTCACTACCATAAACATCATTTCATACCTTCAATTATGGGTATGTGTTTGATGTTTAAGTTTCTGGTTAGATAATTTTAGACTTTAATTCTTTGGAAGTCAAATGGCTGGTAAAAAAAAAAATGTAAGATCTTCAGACTTCTAAGTGATTGTAGCTAATTTTATAGAAAAGAATCTTATTTTGCTTAAAGAAATATGATATCAAAAGCATAAAGCCTTATGGTAATTATTAATGTGTGGAAATACTGCTAAATACTGAACAAGAGGATTGATCAAACTGAGGCTTAGAAAACATTATTTTAGGTCTGTTGGCAAAATATCTGTGTGTGCGGTTGTGTGTGTGTGAGGGTGAGAGGCAGAGAGGGAAGGCGGAGGAGCCTATAGAATACAACGGGATACATGAGCTTTGTATAAAGAAATTCAAAGGATTTTCAAAAATGAGAACTTTAAAACATACTACAATTATTACCTTATCAATATTACCAAGCTGTTAAATCAGATATAATCTCACGAAGGCCAAGGAAAATCACTGGTAAGGCAGTGTGTTGGTAAACAGAAGCCTTGATACGTCTTGCAGAGGAACACTCCAAATACAAACGTCCTCATGTCATGATTAGTCCAGCTTGCCTTGCCCATTTCCTTTTTCCCTCTCCTACCACACTGTAAATGTTATTTTGGAGATGTAGCTGGTGGTGGGATTACACCAAGGATATAAAAGGCTTTATTAAATGTAAACCATTTTTCCCCATAATTAAGCAGAATCATAAACCTTGCTCCAGATCACACTTACCAAGAAGATGAAGGGAGATGTGTGCAGGGGCACTAAGCGGTGAGTTCTGAGTGTAGACCAAGGGCAGTGTATGTAACGGTGCTGAAGAGCAAACGCTAGGGAAAACCCAAATAACTCAGTCCATTACATGCTTTCATGATGGAATGCC
>CAUYON010017150.1:0-15268 GCA_963573935.1 Arctocebus calabarensis
GATACCCTTGATTGCCTTTTCTTCCCTAATTGCAATGGCTAAAACTTCCATTACAATGTTAAAGAGCAATGGAGACAATGGGCAACCTTGCCTGGTTCCTGATCTAAGTGGGCATGATTTCAATTTAACTCCATTCAATACAATATTGGCTGTGCGTTTGCTGTAGATGGCCTCTATCAGTTTAAGAAATGTCCCCTCTATTCCCATTTTCTTTAGTATTCTGATCATGAAGGGATGCTGGATATTGTCAAAGGCTTTTTCTGCATCAATTGAGAGAATCATTTGGTCTTTATTTTTTAATTTGTTTATGTGCTGGATTACATTTATAGATTTACATATATTGAACCAGCCTTGAGATCCTGGGATAAAGACTACTTGGTCATGATGTATAATTTGTTTGATGCATTGCTGAATTCTGTTTGCTAGGATCTTATTAAATATTTTTGCATTAATATTCATTAGTGATATTGATCTATAATTTTCTTTTCTTGTTGGGTCTTTTCCTGGTTTGGGGATCAAGGTGATGTTTGCTACATAGAATGTGTTGGGTACTATTCTTTCCTTTTCTATATTTTGGAAAAAGTTGAGTAATATTGGAACTAGTTCTTCTTTAAAGGTTTGGTAGAATTCTGATGTGAGGCAATCTGGTCCAGGGCTTTTCTTTTTAGGGAGTTTTTGTGTAGTTGATGCTATTTCAGAACTTGATATCGGCCTGTTCAACTTTTCCACTTCATTCTGGCTAAGTCTTGGGAGGTGACGTGCTTCCAAGTATTGGTCAATTTCCCTCAGATTATCATATTTCTGAGAGTAAAGTTTCTTGTAATATTCGTTGAGGATTTTTTGAATTTCTGAGGAGTCTGTTGTTATTTTGTCTTTACTATTTCTGATTGATGAGATTAGAGATTTTACTCTTTTTTTACTGGTTAGGTTAGCTAAGGGTTTATCAATTTTATTGACCTTTTCAAAAAACCAACTTTTTGATTTATAGATCTGATCTATAATTCTTTTATTTTTAATATCATTTAGTTCTCCTCTAATATTGGTTATTTCTTTTCTTCTGCTGGGTTTGGGATTGGAGTGTTCTTCCTTTTCCGGTTTTTTAAGGTGTCCCATTAAGTTGTTAACTTCCTCTCTTTCTGTTTTCTTGAGGAATGCTTGCAATGCTATAAATTTCCTTCTAAGGACTGCCTTTGCAGTATCCCATAGGTTCTGATAATTTGAGTCTTCATTGTCATTTTTTTCCAAAAATTTGGAAATTTCCTGCTTAATCTCATCAATGACCCATGTATCTTTCAGCGAGGCTGTTAAGCTTCCATGTTTTTGTTTGAGTATGCAGATTCTTGTTTTATTGAGTTCAACCTTTATTCCATGATGGTCTGAGAAGATGCAAGGGATAATTTCTATTTTTTAAAATTTGCTGAGGTTAGACTTGTGACCTAAGATGTGATCAATTTTGGAGTATGATCCATGGGCTGATGAGAAGAATGTGTATTCAGTTTTGTTGGGATGAATTGTTCTATAGATGTCTGTTAAGTCCCAATGTTGGAGGGTTAAGTTTAAATCTATGATTTCTTTGTTTAGTTTCTTTTTGGAGGATCTGTCCAACACTGTTAGAGGAGTGTTAAAGTCTCTGACTACTGCGGTGGTGGAGGAGATCAAGTTGTTCATGTCTGTTACAGTTTCTCTTATAAACTGAGGTGCATTCTGGTTAGGTGCATAAATATTACTTATTGAAATCTCCAAGCGTTATAGTTCAAACCAATTTTTACAAATGCTTCTTTCCTGAGCTAAAGAAATTTACTGAAAGACCCATGGACCTATATTGGGGGAGGGGATAAATCAGGGCCCAAAGCTTCAAAATATATTCTAGAACAGTGTTTTTCAACCTTTTTTTTTTAATCTCACAGAGCACTTGAAGCTACAATTAAACTACCACAGCACACTTAAATATGTTGATTTAAAAAAAGTAAAAAAAAAAAGAAAAGAATATACTTATCGTGTTTTAAACTTATTTTGAAAATAAGTTAGTTAATGATCTTTATAAATTTTCACTTCACACCTAAGATTCTCTCATGGTACACCAGTTAAAAATCTCACAGTTCTAAAAGTCAGGGACAGGGAGTTGGGGAGTATGTGAGAACAGAGAAGGAAAATTTATGATGGTATTGAGGATTTCAACTGTCTAAATCTGATTTCTGTCTTTCAATCTTGTTAAGGGAGTCCTGAAGGCTAGTAGTTATATTCCTTTATGTCTTTTTAATTTGGTCTCTGCATAGATACCAGTAAGACAGTTGTTTAGAATGAGACCTTTCTAAATTTAAAAAAATAGCCAATTTATTTATCCCAGATGTAATTCAAACCAATATGTTTTTAATGGAAAGACCCAGAGGTAACTTTCTGGGATTTAGAATGGTTGAAAGTTGCATTCCCAAAGTGGGCACAAAAGGATGTAGTTTCCATGATCCAAAAAGTTCACTTCCAGAGATAGACTAAAAAAGCAAAGACTTTCATTGCAATAAGCGGTAAGAGTAGTGTTTGTGAGAATTTCCAGTTTCCATTGGACATGTGGGGTGCCTCCAGTCACTGCCCATTAATCTGACACTGGGCAGATACTACTGAAATTGGCTTTCCCAGCACTGATCAAGCAATGGAAGGCTGAGAGAAGAAAGGCTGTTAAGGACTGGAGCCTCTTATTAAGACAAACTTTGTGGAGGGCTGGCATGGCTGGAGAGAGAAAATGGTGCTTGTCACCTTGTATATCCAGCCTCCTGCCTATTTCCACTGGCTGCCTGATGCAAGCCAACACTTGTAAGGGACACTTGTGTCCCTCTAGCTGGTACCAGAGACTAGTCTCACTGGTCAAAAAGCAGGGCTCACAGGGCATAAAACAACATGAAAAGAGAGCCTCATGAAGTTATTTTGTCTCAGAAACACACAATAAAATTTGTTTAAACAGATGCTAGTCTATTGAGAACTGTGAACTCACCAGTCTGTGAGACTGTCCCAAACAACAGGGTCAGATTCTAGGGCCTTTGCCTGTGTGTTCTTGCCCTGTGATGCTCCTCATTGTGGTGTGCACACACAAAGACACACACACATACACACAAAGAGAGGCAGGAAAATAATGACCATGTCTAAAAAGGAAAGGATCTGGAAACTAGAATACTCATATCTCCCTCCCCAGAAACACCAGAGTCACTATACAAGAACTAGTTCACATGTGTTTTCTTCTGTACATCTAAATTTAGAAAAGGCACAAGACCACAGACTCTAGCACTTACTTCAACCAGATCCTACAGGCAGAAGACTGGAATCTAATGTAGCAAGAAATCTCACCTGTGGCCAGTGTTTTGCCAGGAGTCTCTATCAAACGGTTGTAGCAGCATCTGAGAGAGCTGGTCCCAGCTGGTGATGTCCCTTAGTGGTGCCAATTGTGGGGGAGGGAAAAATGGGGGGACTCTTCTAAGTCCCTTGCCTGGGCTGGGCTATGAATTAAATTTATATAAGACAAATTAATAGATGAAAACTATTTTAATTATGTATGTATATGTGGGAGTTCCTCAAAATATGACACTCAGATGAGCCAGATGATTTGAAACTTACTCATGTAGCATCCTGAGCTTCAGAAAGGAGTAGGGGCTTTGGGCTTCTGAGGGTGGTGGGGACAAAAGTTATGGGAGGATGAGGTGAGGAAATGCACAGTGAATAAAGGTTGCATTGCTATGCAGATAAGTCTCTCATGTAGTAAAAGTTGTCCAGAGTGTCCCTCTTCTTGATACAGATATGCTCACTAATGTAGATTTCCTTTATAGATGTAAATTTCTTTTACAAAAGGACAGCTTTTCAGAGCTACTCCTGTATCTGCAGTTTCTTAGAATAACCAGCTCAAAATATGCCAAAGAAGTGTATTTTGGAGTTGCACATTCTGGTCTTCTACAGTCATATTTTGGGGTGGTGTGTCCTGAGCCCCAACATGGGTTTGAGCCCTTAAACCTGTTAAATCTGACACTAGCTCTCATAGTGTCAGAATAGAATTGAATTAGAGGCTATGTCAGAGAATTATTGGAAAATGACAGCCCCAGATACTGTTTTCCATGTAGTAAATGATATTTAGTTCAGATAATGGCATAATCTGCTAGTATAACAATGATAACCCCCAGATTTCAACTGTTACAGTTTCATTTTATTGAACTGGTTTTGATGTTTGTTTCATTGATCTGACCCCACAATAAAATGTCAGGGGGGGATAAATACTATGAACATATTTCTTACCATCTTACGTGCTATTATTACGTGCTTACCATCTTCAGCGCTATTATTAGGAAGGAAAAATACCCATCAAGAGGAAAAACGAGATAAAACTTATGTAATTTATTCCATAATTTATTATGATTTATTAGAAGAAGACACTGAATCATCATTTATAATACTTATTAATAGAAATTCCAGTTCAAGTATCTTTTCAGCTGCTTTAGATAGAAACCTTTTGACTGGCAGTAGGAATAATCATAAAGGGAGGCAGATCTTTAGAACTGAAAGGAAGTAGTGAAACTCTAAAAAGGAATGCAGTTAATATTACTAACTAAAACCAATTTCATTGGATGATATAGAGAGAGCAGGGTCTGTGACCGATCAAGTTTAACCTATATTGCTGAAGTTTTGCCCTTGCCCTAGGGCAGCTATCTCTGCTGTTCTTAATGCAAATTCAGTGACTTCTATTGTCTTCTCTGACATTACCAAAAAAGATGCCCTGAACTATTAAATATATATATTTTAAAGTGGATATACACTGGAGAATGTTGAAATGATTGGTTTTGCAAACAATGCACTTGAAATTCAAGGTATGGAGGCCAGCTGGCTTTGCCTGATGGAGTCCTGCATGGCAGTGCCTCTGAAATCATGGGAATACTTATATATGTACAGTCTCCAGTATACCACAAAGGAAGGTTATTCATGTATTAAAAATATTTATTTGATGTCCTATTCTGGGCTAGGCATTGTTTTATGTGAATATGCTACACAGAAAACTCTATGCCTTCCCTTGTGGAGATACTATTGTATCTGGGGGAGACAATCCAATCAATCAGCTTAATTTGCTAGATGGTAAGGAGTGTACAGGGTGGGAGGGATACGAGAGTTGCCAGACTGAAGAGATTCACTGTGCAGGAGGACCAGATTGAGATACCATCATGATCATGTCTGTACCTCTGAGACTGCTACTTAAACACGCAGGGACGAGAGAGGAGAGGTTCCCTACGCATGTGTACGTACACTATTTTCTATCT
The DNA here is from genome assembly GCA_963573935.1 of Arctocebus calabarensis. NCBI lineage: Eukaryota > Metazoa > Chordata > Mammalia > Primates > Lorisidae > Arctocebus > Arctocebus calabarensis. The sequence continues at coordinate 5,286 of CAUYON010017150.1, forward strand.
CTGTACTAGAAATGGAGGCCTACATTCCAGCCAAAAAAAGTCACAGTTTTTGCCCCAATGGGGCAAGAAGAACTGACAACAGACTAAATTGCCCCTATCCATTCAGAGGTTGACAGTCACAATATGAAAACTAGCCAAGGGTGAGTGGGGTACACTTAATCCCTGGAGAGTAAATCAGCAGTAAAGAAGAGCAGAAATAGGAAACATGTAGAGAGTCAGCGTTCTATGGAGATTTTATTTTTGCCAAGCACTTTTAGTAACAAGTAGATCCAAACAAAAAATAAAGAAAACTCACACTCATTGTCATGAAATCATAACAAGCCTGCGAGGTAGAGATTATCATCATCTCCATGTTAAAGATCTGGTGAAGCGGTGACAAGTCTGATGAAAGTTCTGCTCAGCTGCTCAGTTTTCCCAGAATCAGCACGTGCCTCTCAGGAGAAAGCAGTCCTCACGCCTGGCTTACCTCGTTCAGCTTCTTTTCAGTTCTATTTCTAAATTCTCTTTAGCTTGTTCTAACAATTTTAAATAGTATCTTTTGGGGGATGGGAGTGTCCCACTTTCCTTGTGCTGAGGGGCGAACTGATCAAAATTCCCAAGATTCTAATTATTGAAAATGGAACTTTCTAATCAAACTTTTAAAAGTAACCTCCCCCTGAAAACTTTGAAATCTTTTTCTTTTAAATGTTGCCTGTTTATTTTACTATGATACGGATAGTTGGAACTAAAAAAAAATTTATTCTCTTTAACATTGGTTGGGATTGTTAATCTAACTTTTGGTATTTCCAACAACTCCGAGAAAATATTTATCTCCTGTATCTTTGAATGTTGTTACTGACCTTTTCAATTATTATTCCATGTCTTTTAATTTCTCCTTTATGTGTTTTATATATTTTTCCTGCATTTTTACATCATTTCATCAGACTTGTTTTGCATCTTAACATGTCGTCAGTTAGGATGAATTGTCCTTCACTTCAAACATTGTCTTCTAATTTTTTTTTTTAATTTAACAAAGAATTTTTTTAGAGATGGGGTCTCACTATGTTGTCCAGACTGTGGTGCAGTGGCTAGTCTCAGGCATGATCATATCATACTGCAGCTCTTGTACCCTAGCTTTAGCTTCCCAGTTAGCTGAGACTACAGGTGTACATCACTGTGCCTGGCTAATGTCTTTTTTAAATTTTAAGTATCCTATTATAAAGAAACAATATCTGATGTGAATGCAATTTTGTAAAAATATCAATATTTAGAAGATCAGAAACATGTATCAAAAGGTGATAGAGTTCTAAAAAAAGTATTGGAGTAAGAAATTTTCATTTTAATCTGTATACTTTCTATATTTTCCAGGTTTTTTCCTAGGAGCTTATATTACTTCTATAATATACATTTTAAAAATAATCTGCATTTTTAGAAGAGAGGAATCTATTTTAATAATATCTTAAATGTTAATATCTTTATCTCTTTAGAAATTGTTTCTATTAAGTGAATCCCTGTAGAAGCATGGTTTCTTGACAAAATAGCTTTTGCATCTAAATCCCTGAAGGCTCTCCTTGCTAATTATATCATATCAACCATAATATAATATATTGGACAATCTTTAATTAATATTTTCTAGATGATAATTAAAATTGCCAGCCTTCTCTTCTCTGAACGAATGTTAATACCTGAATGTTTCTGTATTTCTCATAACATTACATGTTATTCCATTGAAACACTCAGTAATAAATATTTAGTGTAAATGAATGTAAAATTAGAGTAAATACTGAGCAGCCAACTGGCCTCTAACTCTCTACATTCACTGTGACTGCTGAGAATTTGATATGCTATTAATATATAATACAGTTATAAAACAATCATCTATTACACTTGAAGAACTAGTATATGTCTCAGAATTTTTGATATTTTATAAAATAATATGTTTGTCCTATTTGCCTGATTTATTGAAGGAACTCAGATAAAATATATGGGGAGAGAAAATTTTATTTATGTGTTCTTTTAAAATTTAACCTTATATAACTAAATATATAAAAGAGTTAGAGATATCTCTGTTCTTTGAGTATTACTTTTACCTTTCAGTTGTCTATTTATTTTTATTTTTGTAGAGACAGGGTCTCCCTATTTTGCCTAGACTGGTCTCAAATTCCTGGTCTCAAATAATCCTCCCACCCCAGCCTCCCAAAGTGATGAGATATAAGCTTGAGCCACTGCATCCTGCCAGAATATTACCTTTTTTTGGCAGAAGAAATAATTAAAGAATATTAACCATTATCAAGGATTATTTTAACAATTGGATATTCCCTTTTATGGACAAAATTCAAAACAAATGACACTTGACTTTCCAAGGATATATTTCTAAGCTCAAGATCAAACTTTTACTTTAAACGTCACTCACTATTTCATGATAATGCCTAGATTTGTTTCATAGGCTAAGCCAATTACAATAACAGATTAGAAAGTAGTAAATTGCCATTCTGATGAAATGTCTTTGGATAGGGCTTCATGTATACATTCTGAAAAAATATAAAATTACGTGTTATTCCATTGAAACACTCAGTAACAAATATTTAAATATCACCCAGGACATATAAATCATATCACATCTTCATAAAATACAGTCACTTCAGACTTCTGTGGCTTTAAGAACTAACTTGGTTGGAATTTTAACAAGCTTATTGTAAACCCAGAGGTGTGTGGTGAGTCAAGAATTGTGTGTATGTGTGTGTGTGTGAAAGAGAAAGAGAGAAAGAGACAAAAAGAGAGGGATTGAGAATGAGCAAGAAGAAAAGAGGAGCGTTGACTCTGTTTCTTAAACATGGGATCCTGAGTAAGGGTTAAAAGCTATTAATCTTTGAAGCAGTGGAGAGAGAAAATGCCTTTTCACATGTGTGCAAAATGGTAGTCTGGAATTGGGAAGGTTGTGCATTTGTTCTAAATAGTGTAAGTATAGATAATACTAAGAATCCAAACTTCAAGAAGGCCTCAGTGACAAGATTTAGCCAGTTAAATCAAACAATTTACTATGTAACAATTTTGTGCAATAAAAATATATAAATTCCAATGGCCTTGATTCAGTCTAGATTGGAATTATAGCTGAAATCATAGGCCACAAGACACCATGGTATTTCATGAGATGAAAATAAGGTTGCTAAAACAATTGATTCTGAGACTATGATGCTCCGTTTTAGACTAGAAAAAAATGTAGGGCATGCAGTAAATTTGAATTTCAGATAAACAATAATTTTATAGTATAACTATGTCCCAAATAGTGCATGGAACATACTTATGCTACTTATTTGTTGTTTATCTGAAATTCAAATTTAACCGTGCATCTTATATTTGTGTTTGATAAATCTGGACACTATATTAGCTATCAACTGATGTTTTAAAGACCAGGAGTGGATTTTGATGACTATGCATGATTTTAAAAAAAGAAAAAGAATTACCCTAATGGTGTGAAGGCCAGGTGGGTTTTCTTGTTTTTTGTTTTGTTTGAGACAGGGTTTCATTCTGTCCTCTGGGCTAGACTGCACTGGTTTCATCATATCTCACTGCACTTCCATACTTCTGGGCTCATGCGATTCTCTTGCCTCAGACTCCCAAGTACATGCACCCAGTTACTATTTCCATTCTTTTTGCAAAGATGGAGTATTCCTTTTGCTCAGGCTAGAAGTGTTTTAAAAATAAGAAAAAATGGTCAAAATATGATTTTAAATAACTTGCTATAGAGACCCAACAAATATGTAATAATAATGTATGATAATAAGCATTCAAGTTATATAACTTGTATAATATTTGTACAAAGCCTGGATTGTCATTGTAAAATTGAATTTCTGGTTGGATTTTTCTTTTCTTTCTGAGAAAAGCAGGAAGCTCTCTCGTGATCTGCTTTATATTGCAAAACAATTATATTATCTTTTATAGAATGGAACATTTACTCAGGGCTTTGATTATTGTAAAGCTTATTTTATGTATATATTTGTTATGGGGAATTGTAAGGATGGAAATTTTATTTTTGGAGAATACACCCATTGGAATTTCAGCTCATTTACCTAAATTGTAATGTACATACTAATACTGTGACTAACTCATTTTCTACCATCTAATTTGCTTAATCTCTAACACCATTGTATTTAAGTGGCATGAGTTTACTCGTTAGACAGAAAGCATCGTTACTCTGACTTGGCTTTCATTTTACAAGTCTGCATGGAAACAGTGTATTTTGTGATGTTAGCAGATTCCTTTCTGAATATGACATGAAGCATGCTTTTAGAGTTGGAACAGCATTATTCTAATGTCTGAAAATAGGCAGTGCATCTCTGACAATTCCTTATTTACAAACTTTAAATGTATTGAAAAATACCTATTGAGGATACCATCAACACTTCCTATGCTCATTTTACGTTTTTTTTTTTTTTTTTTTTTTTGAGACATAGTCTCAATTTTTCACCCTCAGTAGAGTGCCCTGGTGTGATAGCTAACAGCGACTTTAAACTCTTGCGCTCAATCGATTCTATTGTCTCAGCTTCCCAAGTAGCTGTGGCAGCTGCCACAACCCTGGGCTATTTTTTAGAGATGGGGGTCTCATACTTGCTTAGGCTGGTCTTGAACTTGGGCAATCTACCCACCTCAACCTCCCAGAGTGCTAGGATTACGGGCATGAGCCACCATTCCCAGCCCCATTTCTACCTCTAAACTTGAGTCAGTTTTCTTCCCTTGGTCTAAAATATTTGCTCTCCGGCTTCCACCTATCCAAATCCAGCTCATCCTCCAGAGTTTGGATGAAAATATAAGCATTGGACAAAAAAATTCCCCTGCAATTTCAGCCTATGTCCAGCTCTCATTTTTCTTCATTCTTAAAGTAAATGTCTCCACTACTCACTCGCACATGTTATCAGCTCCAGATTTTATTTTTATATTAAATGTCTAGAGACTTACTTCTCCTACAACTAAGGGGCAGGTGTTGTTGTCCTCTACTGTAGTTCTCAAGGCACTCATTCATTGATTCATTTAGCAAATATTTATGGAGTTGCTAGACTTGAATAAAATGAATAAATAAATTGATAGATAGATAGTAGCAATGTGGTAGGAATTTAACCAATGTTGAGAATCTTTGGAGCCTGTAATCTAATGGCTTTGGTAGGTGTTGTTAGATTCTAGTCACAAAAGGCATGGATATCATGATCTATAAACCCTGGAACATCATAGATAGCTACAAAATGCTTGTGGAATAGAACAAAGTAATATCTCTTATACTCATATACTGTATTTTTAGGAACTGATTAATGTAATTGTTCTTTATTGTCTATGAAAATATAGCAAGAAGCTAAGAATTGACTCTCCTACCTGAAACAAAGCACATTAGATTTTCCTTCTAAAATATTTCAGGATAAAACAGAACCAGTCACTTCATTTTGAATTGGTATGCTGTTGGTTGATTTAGATGGTGTGAATCTATACAAAAGAATAACAGTTGAAAGTTTCTTCTTTTATTATATGCAATGACATGTGACAATAGCCACAAGAAGTTCAAGTAAACAAACATAATTGAGTATCAAAAAGAATGATTAGAAACACTTTGAATCCTGATTCTTCCCCATGGATAAATGTATAGATATATGAAAACATATGAAATGTATGAAAAATAATTTAATTTATTTTGCAGTTTAAAAATTATCTTGGGCTTCTTTTTATTCAGCATGCCTTTTTAATTCAATATTTTGTTTCATCTGTATAGTAGGAAGTGGAAATTGTTATTTTGGAAATTATGCCACTCATTAAAATATTACATTATGAATTATAGAACATTGTTGTAGGTAGAAAAACAGAGAATTCAGTATTTGAAAACCTGATCATCTGCTATGCATATTTATCTTATTCCAGCCTGGATGATTTTAGAGACATTCTCCTGCATGGAGTCATCATAGAAGCAAATAGACGTCCAGCTTCTGAATTTCTATTTGTATTATTACTATCTAATGAATTCTGTTGTACAGCAGGTGTCAAATCATATCTGTTGTTTTGCAATCAGTATGAATAGAAGATGTATTGCTATTGCAGATGAATCTAATACAAAACTAATGAGCAGTAATGAGCAACTGTTTTGTCATTATTGAGGCAACCACTGAGATGCTAATAAAATCTCATTTTTGCTCTTTAGAAAAAGCAGTGACCAGGATTTATAACGTGGACTTAATGTCCCCCAAAGCCTGAGGCAAAAATAAATAAATAAATGAATAAATAAATAAATAAATTGATAGATAGTGAAATTCTAAACTGAGAATGATTTAGTCATTTTCTCTGTGATGGTCTTTTCTCTTATTAAAATGATCCTGTTATAATGCCTTTCAAGCATTTCTGTTATTGAAGGGAAAGGTGAAGAATGTGTGTCCATTAAATGAATATAAAGTTAAGAAGATAGGCATCTCACCTAATTTTCCTTAATGTAAATATAATAATTCTTCAGTTTTCCACTTAGCAATTCTTTTATAGTACAATAAAGCCTAATTTAGGCAAACTTTTTTTTTAACATAGTAAATTTACTTTAGCAGTAGAATTACTGAGGAAATTTTTTGTAATTAACCTTAGTTGTTCCTGTGAGCAGCCTAATTTGGTGAATAACCAGGAACACTAATCACATAGTATTTCGGCCCTATGTTTTATGTCTCTTCTTTCTCTACAGTAGTGCAAAAGTGGAAGCCCAATAAATATTTATGGATGAATGATGAATAAATAATTGAATTCACGGGGAAAAAGCTAGTGCTTTACATTGGCTTTCTTAGGTAGAAATAATGTGGTTTAAAATTGTTTTTAGAACTCATTTATTTAATGTGCCATAACACTCTTAAGAACTCCACTTTGAATACTTTATACTTCTGGATGAAATGTTTTACTATGTATGATTTATGTAATTGCTTATTGCTTTAATTAATACTTATAATAATTCTAACAGTTAATTTTGGTATCTTCCTAAATATATTTCCTATAGCTCATGGTTTTCACATATAACCCAAGACTTAATCAGTACTTAAAATCATATATGAGCTTCAGAAATATCCTTTCAAAGTTTTTATATATTTATACAAATTTTATATCCTCTGAAGTTCACTCATTTGATTAAAGATAATCAAAGCTTTGAATTATTAACTTTCTGTCTTTGCTTAGCCTGTCATAGATGTATGTCTACAAACACAAAGCTATTTGATTTGAACAATTCAATATTGCTCACTTTAGTAAGACTTTTCTCCACTTCTAATCAAGTTACATTATGTGCCTACATGTAGAAGTTTCACTCTTTTTCTGCTTTGTATGAACAAACTATGCATAAATATTATTAGTCTATGGAATCCATAAAAATTTAATAAGAAACATAAAGAAGGGACTACAACTTGAATGTTTAGAACAGACAAAAGAAGATCACCATATGGTCTGGAGATTCAATATACTGCACAAAAATATTCTTATATTACACAGCGAGGAAGATGATTTAAAATAGAGGTATTCAGGGAAGTGGGCTGTACCTTCAAAACTGTTCAGAATCAGTCTCTCTTCCCAGTGAATCCCAGAATTCTGGCATTTTGTGTATCTCCCACACTTTTATACTTTGCAATATAACAATTATCCAACCCATATAAAATGTTTCTTATATTTGCACATGTATACACAATTCCACAAAATTCTAGGTTTTGAGATATATGAAAATTACAAGTACTACATTTAAATCTTATAGTACAGAAGATTATCTTTATTGACTTTATATATCTTTAAAGTGAATTCATCCAAACAATTCTTTTTTTTTTTTTGAGACAGAGTCTCATCCTATGTAGAGTGCTGTGGCGTCACATAGCTCACAGCAACCTCAAAGTCTTGGGTTCAGCCTTCCAAATAGTTGGGACTACAGGTGCCTGCCACAATGCCCAGCTAGGTTTTCTATTTTTAGCAGAGACAGGGTCTCACTCTTGCTTAGGCTGATCTCTGAACTCTTGAGCTCAGACAATCCACCTGCATCAGCCTCCCAGAGTGCTAGGAACACAGGCGTGAGCCACCAGGCATGGCCTCATCGTCCAAGCAATTCTTAACACAGGCATCTATATTATTTGGAAAACTATTTTTCACAGGCTCATTTCTTGCAGCCCACAGTATCTATGACTAATTGTACTACTCATAAATTCAAATGAAGCAATGTCCTCAAAATACATTTTGTAATTATCGTAGTCCTCCTGTTCTCTGTGGTGATCTGAAGAACAGAAAAGACAGTTAACTGTGCCATATAGATGTAAGTTATGGTTCATTGGGGCCCATTCATTAAAGTAAAATAAAATTCCCGATATAATCTTTAATTTTGGTAGGAGAATCTCCTACTGTTCAAAAGCATTGATAACTTAAAGAAATGTGCCCTAGAGATGACCTACACATTTTATGGTATTTTCCATTGCTTCCCTATCATCACAGGAAAGAAATTAAATTGTGAATTATCTCCTAAATTAAGACTTGAAGCAATTCTTTTATATATTCTTGAGAATATATGTGCAGATACATTAGAAATTTAAACAACAACTGCTACTAAACCAAGAAATGTTTACCATAATATTTTACTGAAATTGTTTCTATTGAATATCAATTGCTCATAGACTATAAAGAGAATGGCAGAACAGTTTTTAAATGGAGCTAATTGCTGAAGGGATGAAAACATGTTATTCATATTTTAATATTATTTCTTGTGCTGTAACAGATGCATATAGTACAAATTTAAAAAGTACAGAAGGGCTTTTAATAACAAGCAACAGCTCCCTACCTCAAAACTGCTCACCTTTTGGTCTATTCCTATCTTTATTTCTTTTAGTGGTTATTTCCCTAATTTGTTTTAAAAACAGAAGTGGCATATAGGGAGTGTGTCTGTCAGCAGACATTCTGAATATGTATAGACTTCTGTACTGATTAATATGTGTCTGTGCCATAATAGTTATCAAATATTTTGAATCATAAGGCTATCTAAATAATATTACTTATTTAAGCATTATTTATTGACTCAGAGCTATAAAAAGTTATTTAGCTCATTCACAATACCTACCACTCTTGCCTTTCCTAATTAGTGTTTTAAATCTCTTCTCAAATTTGTAACTGAACAATACTTCATTTTAATACTATTTTTTTGTTTTGTTTTACTTTTCCTTCCTTCAGTTCTTTTTTTTTTTTTTTTTAATTAAATCATAGCTGCGAACATTAGTGCAATCAAGGGGTACAATGTGCTGGTTTCATATACGATCTGAACTATTTTCGCATTTGGTAAGTTTCCCTCGTACCCTTCTTTTTTTTTTTTTTTGGAGACAGAGCCTCAAGCTGTCACCCTGGACAGAGTGCTATGGCATCATAGCTCACAGCAACCTCCAATTCCTGGGCTCAAGCGAGTCTCAGGCCTCCGCCTCCCAAGTGGCTGGGACTACAGGCACCCACCACAACACCCGGCCATTTTTTGGTTGCAGCCATCATTGTTGTTTGGCGGGGCCCGGGGGCTGGATTCGAACCCGCCAGCTCAGGTGTACGTGGCTGGCGCCTTAGCCCGTTGAGCCACAGGCGCCGAGCCCCCTCGTACCCTTCTAAGATGCACCGTAGGTGTGGCCCCACCAATTACTCTCCCTCCACCCTTCCTTCCCCCTCCCCTCCCTCCTTTGCCCCTTTCCCCATATTCTTGTGCTATAGTTGGGTATAGCCTTCATATGAAAGCTATAAATTAGCTTCATAGTAGGGGTGAGTACATTGGATAATTTTTCTTCCATTCTTGAGATACTTTGCTAAGAAGAATATGTTCCAGCTCCATCTATGTAAACATGAAAGAGGTAAAGTCTCCATCTTTCTTTAAGGCTGCATCATATTCCATGGTATACATGTACCACAGTTTATTAATCCATTCGTAGGTCGAAGGGCACTTGGGCTTCTTCCATGAATTAGCAATTATGAATTGTATTTTAATTTGTATTTCTTATTCC